>FQSS02000671.1:15181-54862 GCA_900128795.2 Malbranchea cinnamomea | reverse complement strand
AACGACCGAGTACCGCCGATGTCCCTGCCGGCCCCGACCGAACCGACCGGCGTAAAAACCTACGGGGTTTTTTCATAGCACTGGACTGCCCTGATACGCGGGTACTTGAGTGTGAAATTTTTGCAAAAATAAATTAAAATTACTTTTCCGTATTAGAATCTATCTTTTTTCGACCGCCTGGTTCTATCCATCTGTATCAACAAAGAGCATCAGAGCAATAGAATGTACCTCGCCCTCGACGGTGACGAAAAAGGTAGTTTTTAGTGCCTGGACGGGTGGCCCGTTCGAGTCACAGCGTCGCCGCTTCCATTTTACTTTTTTGAACATTATTGGGAGCAGTTTACCGCATTTCCTACTACAACGTAGTAGATCTTTACAAAACATCTGCCCCTAAGAGGAACGCTCTTTCTCATGTTTTTTGTATACTTATTGAAATCTGCCAGCCATATCGCACTTCTGATACATACGTCGCGGCATCGACCAGGACAGGGGCTTACTTATACATCCAGGTCTAGAAATTCCTGATTGACGCGATCGTTAAAGAGTTGTATCGTTTATTCTTCAAAGGACTTGCTTTTTAATCCGTACTGCTGCTGTAGGTTCTTTGATTCAAACGTGTTACAAACACATGTGTTTCTTTCCACCATGGTGAGGGACCGGAGAAATTCGACCGTGAGGTCTCCTTGTCTGGATTAAGGCCATCATACAAATGAGAGGAACGTGGCTGCATTCCCATTCCTAGCGGTAGATGCAAGATGGTCAACGGATTGAAATCAAATATCTCTTTATCTGCAGTGGGAAAGCAACTTCTCTTCTGCTATATCAACAGCGGTTTGAAAATGATGACAGAAATCTGAAGGCGAACCGCCATTCCATCAAAAAACGCCCCTCGCACCCTACAAGTAAAGAAATCCGCAATGCAGTTCCCTTGAAAAGTAGAAATGCTCAGAAGCGGGCCAGAGCCCCAACACGACGCCAAGCCATGCACAGAAAAATCGAACAAAAAATACTGTATCATATGTATCGTATACATCCCAGCGGAAAAAGCCCAGCATTTCCGTTGAGCTTCGACTTCTGCCCATAAACTACTTCCATCTGCTTAAAGTCGAAAACAAAAGTGGAATTTCACGCCAAGCCACTGATAGCCTGTTGCGCCGCACTCGCCTCTGCTCGCTGTTTCGCAGGCCCATGTAGAGCGTGACTGAACGTCTTGCAGGAGGGATCTTCGAGCAGCATATCCAGATCGACAGAGTCGGGCGGGAGGCGGAAACCGTTGCCTGCTCGGGGGTAGAGGCGATGCTCGATAAAAATGTCCTCGTCTTCGTCATTTGCGAAGCTGATTTTTGTCGTCGATGTCGTTGTCCGGGGAGCAGGAGCGGCCGGGGCCGCTGAGGCGGGTTCTGATGCAGAAAGGGTTGATGGGACGGAGGAGGGAGACGCGTTCGACGCAGTGTGTTCGATGGTGGGTTCTGCCGCGGAAGCGGCGGGAACGGACGCAGCGGGTGTAGCGGTGGAAGGGGTGAGATCGATGGTCGCCTTTGACACTTTAGGAGATTGGGGGAGGATAACAGACGATGGCAGCTCAGGCAGATTCTCTGGGAAGATCGGTAATTCAGGATTCGAGTCTGAAATGTCCACCAGCAACTTGACCAAGGCAGCATGGGACAGTCCAGACAGATATCCCCGTCGCTGCTCCGAGGTGAATAGCGATCCTCCGACCAACACCTGGCTCGCAACGGGGAATATTTCATTCGGAACCGGCCTGTCGTGCAAGCTCTGCGCCGTCGCTGGACTCTCCCCCTCCACCGGCCTGCATTCCCTGCAGAACCACTGCGCCTCCTTCACGGTGATCACCTCCGTCGCAATCGGCGGATCATGGCAGAACTGATGCCACGCCCCGTTGCAGTCATCGCAAAACACAATCGCATTGCTTGCCGGGCTATGCCCTCTCCAACAATGCACGCAGGTCACGTTATTCTCTCTGCCCTTACGGTACATTCGTTTTTTCTTGCGTGCAGGCTGCTTATCCGGGTTCGTGGTAGGAGGAGACGCAGACAATTCCTGCTGCGGCGGCACGAACGCGGTCGGACGGTGAATCTGACGACCGGATTTGGTCATAGTGGTCGTTGGAGTTGGTTCATCTGATTCGTCGGAGCTCGAGTCTCCTGCCCGGATCACATCGTCGTCATCATCGTCGAATCTGCCCGACTTCCGCTTCTTGCCTCCTTTGCTCCCATTGCCGTTACTGCGATTGACGGTTGAAGTCTTCCTTTTCGTTTTGGGGCCACCAGCAACTGGAGCAGCGTCTTTGGCGGCGGGAGCAGCGGGCTGAATGGGGTTAGTGACAAGCGCAGGAGCAGGAGCAGGATCTGGGTTTTTCAGGAGTGCGTCGGGTTGCTCCTCTGTAGAACCAGGTACCGTTGTAGTGGAGTTGAGCTGAGAGTCCATACTCGTTTGATTTTCCTCCACAGTCACAGGGAGTGGTTTCGGTTGTGTAGGGGCGGTTGTGGCAGTTCCCGCCGCAGGGGTTTCGACAGTATGTGGACTGTCAACGGCGCCAGCCGTACAACTCGATATAGTACTGATCGCCTGCAATTGAGCTGTGTCCGAGCGGGTGGCAGGAACATTCACCCGCAAAGGTTGGGGTTGGGGGTGGATGCTATTAGTATTTGGAGCCAAGGGAGCGCCACGTCCCAGATCGGGCGTTCCGCTGCCATTCACTTGGACCTGGGCCATTGACGCCACTGGTGTTGTAGGAGCAGGGAGTGGAATGGCGGGAGTGCTCGTTTTGGCTGCTGGAAACGACCATTGAATCGTAGTCGGAGCAGCGGAGCAGGAAACTCTTGTGGAAGTGGTGCTGTCGCCCGCCTGCGGCACCTCCTTTTTTTCCATTTCACTGGCTGTTTTCGACTGCGATTGTTCCATGGATGTCGGTAAACTAGTACTGGTATGATCGTCCGCCTCCAAACCCATATCTAAGACTCGATGATAATAGTAGTAGGAGTAGTCGTAGTCAATGCGGACACTAGTAACTAGTAGTAGCAGTAGGAGGAATAACCGATCTTGAGAGGCATTTATACTCCAAGTATAACGTCGCCGTCCCGTTCTTCAGGGAAGCTGTACTACCATGTCATGTAGTACCAGAAGTAGCAGCAAGTAGTACATCGTCGTAGTAGAGTACTCGCACTCCTCTTCGTGGACATCTCGACTTGGTCAGGCGGAGCGGATTCTGCGGACTGGTCACGTGAACTGGCGGAGACAACCCCCGAAGCCTTTTTAAAGGGGCGTTGGCAACCAGAAAATGCGACTCAATCAGACAGAGGATGTCAAGTGGTACTGGAGAATTTGTCAAAAAAATGGTCAATGTGGCTAAAAGCTCGAGAGCTACGATCTATGATCTTATGTGCAATGAGTCTACAATAGAACTGCTACTGGTAGTAGTATACTAGTACTAACAAAAGACAGCCAGATCATGCCAGAATCCCGCGAAATGCATGGGTATTCAGAACGTCAGATAATCATCACGCAACGACGCCATCCTTGCGCAGCTTGTTAATATCATTCTCGTTGAAACCGAGATCTCGGAGCACTTCGTCCGTGTGTTGTCCCAGTGTGGGTGGAGGGCTTCTAATGCCTGGTGTTGCATGCGAGTATTTGATAGGAGTGTTGACAAGTTTGATCGGGCCGCATACTGGGTGTTCGACCTCCTGAACCATTCCACGCGCGAGGACTGCAGAGAAAAAAAAGGAGGGAGAGAGATAGGTTTAAGCATGTTGCTCCACAGCAGATGTTCAAAGAGGGAGGAAGAAAGGGGGGGGGGAGGGCAATGAACCTACCTTGAGAGTGGTTAAGAGTCCCCTGAATATCGTTGATCGCTGAATATGGCATGCCACTTCCTTCGAAGATCTCGAGCCACTCCTGCGTCGTCTTTGTCTTCGTCACTTCCTCAATCATGCTGTCGATCTCAGCGCGGTGCTTCACCCGCAGGTTGTTCGTGAGGAAACGAGGATCGGTTTTCCACTCAGGATGCCCCAATCTGTCGCACAGGACTCCATAGAGCTTGTCGTTTCCTCCGCCAAGCATGATATCTCCGTCCTTTGTCTTGTAGCCGCGGTACGGAACAATGGATGCTTGCATCGTCACCCATCAGCATTTGGCCTTTCCCCCAGATCTCATCATGCGCGTGTTTGGGGAATTATAGCACTACTTACGATGCGCAGTTCCCCATCTGCCCGAATCCTTCTGGCCACTGATCAGAGCTGAACTGGCAAGGTTGGACAGGGTAGCGACTTGGCAATCGCTCAGCGCAGAGTCGATATGTTGGCCCTTTCCCGTCTTCATGCGCGCCAACAGCGCTGCCATGATGGCGTTGGAGGTGTATAGACCCGTTGTCAGATCGGTGACGGCAACCCCAACCTTCACTGGCGGCCCATCCCTCGATCCGGTGATATGCATCAGACCCATCTCAGCTTCTACCATCACGTCATAACCAGCACGACTCTTGTAAGGCCCCGTTTGTCCATATCCTGTGATGCTCGCATAGATGAGTTTGGGGTTGATCCGACTGAGCGTCTCGTAATCCAGCTTGTACTTCTTCAGTGAGCCAGGGATGTAATTCTCGACAAACACGTCGCTCTGGGCGGCCAGTTTGTGAAGGATTTCTACGCCTTCATCGGACGCAAACGAAAGGGCTAGGGATTTTTTGTTTCGATTGACCTGTACAACGAACGGTAAGACAGGATGTCCCAAACAAGGACCATCTCGACACGCGGGTGACATACTGCAAGATAGTACGCGCTCTCTCCAGGGCCTTCTTTTGTACCTTCTCTATAGGCAGCGAATGGAGGGCCCCATGCTCTTGTATCGTCGCCTCGAACGGGATGTTCAACCTTGATGACTTCGGCGCTGTTCACAGCACGTTAGCTTGCCAAATACGACATAGTCATTACCTCCGAACGAGGTCACGCTGAGAGGAAAGGGGAAAAAAAAATAGATAAATCATAGTAGAGCGAATGCTACATACCCCAGATCTCCGAGTATTTGCGTGCAGTACGGCTGGATACAATGTCCAAGTTAGGAGATGCTGTGAAATGCCCATTGACAATAACCGGCATTTGAAATAGGGCCAAGTACTGGTAGTAGGAAGATGGTAAGCAGCCACTCACTCCCGCAAGTACTCTAGTCATATCCAGCACGCGGATGCCAGCCAGCGGCAGCGTGTCTGTCGACGGAGAAGCTGTCGCAAAGCTCCGCCATCGTGATGCCAGCGTGCGGCGGTTCACCACACTCACGTGTCGTGCGACGCCCCGTACAGCGAAAATTGAAGTCTTCATAATGCTTCCAGCATAGAATCATGACAAGAAGGAAATTAAATCAATCAAAAATAATAATATTCAGGCTAAAGAGCTCCTGTAAAACTCAAGTTGAGCTGCGTTCACAGGCATATCGCCGGCCCTTTAAAAAGAGCCGAGCAACAGTGCCAGGTCGGCGAATTGACTCGCCCCGCACGCGGACTCGGCCGCCGGCGGGCGAGCCGAGCGCTGGAATGATCATGATCATGATGATGATGATGCATCGCATCTTCATGAACCACACGCCATTGTTTCCCTTCTAGCAAAACATAAAAGAAAAAAAAAACTAAAGTTCGTCTTGACATAGAATACGACAATGTTTACAGGGCTAGTGGAAGCAATTGGGAGTAAGTCGCTCCGCTTCACACCAATCCCTTTACCCACCAAAGAATGCTGACACCTGTACAGCGGTGACGTCTCTGGAGCGCCACGACCAGTCCGCCAGCGGGGGCGGCGGCACGTCAATGACGATCTCCGACTGCGAGAGCATTCTCACAGACGCCCATCTCGGCGATTCCATATGTGTCAATGGTGATTCGGCGATTTTCATCTTCCCCCTTCCCTCCTCCTTTTCGCTCTGGTTTTCCCTGTCCCAATATACGCTTGCGCAGGAAGCGCGGGGCCACTTAGCCAGAAGATTGTATTCCCACTTTTCGACAACCGTCAGCATGCACTTGCTAACCAGCGACCCGTTCGCTTTTGGTTTGTACCCACAGGCGCCTGCTTGACCATCACGGCCTTTGACAAGACCTCTTTCAAAGTCGGAATCGCCCCAGAGACCCTGCGACGTACTAACCTAGGATCCCTCGAAGTCGGTTCCCCCGTTAACTTGGAACGCGCTGTTTCTGCCTCCACGCGCTTGGGAGGACACATGGTCCAAGGCCACGTCGATACGACTGCAACAGTGCTGTCCGTGACTCCAGACGGGAATGCATTGGTATTCAGGCTTCAACCAAAGGACCGGAGCATATTGAGATACGTGGTCGAGAAGGGATTCATCACACTGGACGGAGCTAGTCTGACCATTACACGGGTCCTCGACGGCGAGGACGGCTGGTTCGAGGTCATGCTCATCGCATACACGCAGGAGAAGATTGTGACGGCGAAAAAGAGACCGGGCGATGAGGTGAATGTGGAGATTGACTTGGTTGGAAAATACGTCGAAAAGAGCGTTAATGCCTACTTTGAAAGACATGCTGGAGGTGACATCGCCATACTTGAGAAGATGGTGGGAAGAATTGTCGAGCAGAAATTCCAGCGAACGGTTTGATCTTCCTGTCTTTGATAACTTGCAGTTGAATAACAAACGTGCCATGATGCCCGATAAGAACCAGCCTCTACGCAGTAATTGAATGTCGACCCCGTTCGTCTGGCTGGCTAGTAAGCTGCTCTTTACCATCTCCTTACGGCACACACGCTGAAACACCGATATTGTGACTGTGTCACATAGCCATCGCCTCGACAAGAGAGCAAAGCAGCGCTCAGCTGCAACAGCGAAAGGCAATGATGACAGGGTGTGTGTGTGTGTGTGTGTGTTGAATCCGAAGGCAGAGCGGAGAACCGAAGGGAACAGGTCTTCACAAATGGTACATTCATAATATTTGCACAGATCCCACCATGATACATAGTTTGAACAAGGAGATGAAAGAGAAAACATGGTATCCTATGAACATGTACCGACGTCATAATAGCAGCAGCCAGTCGCTTCGAACAGACTTTCCGCAAACTCCTGCAAAAAAGATTCCCAATGACAACCCCAATGGAAAGGTGTATAGTTTGGTCAGAGAGATCCAGGAGCAAGTGCAAGACCAACCCGGTCACTACTCCTCCTCATCCTCCTCATCTTCGTTTTCGTCCGTTTCTTCTTCACCCTCTTCATCGTCGAAATCCTCACTATCCCATTCACCCAAGTCTTCGCTATCCTCGTCCAGGTTCATTTGGTCCTCCTCGTCAGCCTTTCCGCCCTCCTTTGCCTTTGCCTTCTTTTTTCTCTCAACATTTTCTTTTTGGATCTTCTTCCTCAATTCCTTTTCTTTTCGTTTCTTCTCCCACTCCTCATCTTGTTTCTGGACTTCGGCCTGTGTCTTGGAAATAAAGTCATGCCACATCACTTTTCCACCGCATAAACCCTCTTCGACCTTGATCAACTTCAGTTTCATCCGCGGACCGAGCTCGACAAGTTTGACAGCCCTCCGCTCAACGGAGTTAGACGTCTTGTTCAGCTTCTTTTCACCCGCCTTCAACTTCTGTAACTCTCTCCTATTCAATACTTTCTTCGTAGATGTCTCCATGACTTCAACCTCTGCATCCGTCTCCACCTCCGTCTCGCTAGCTGACGTATATCCCGCCGCTGACGGGTCAAGCAGATAATCAGCGACATCAGTAAGCCTGCCAAGGTTCGGAACCGCTCTATCCTTCTTGTCCTTATTTCGTTGTTCCTTCGGGTCCAGCCTCCGTATCCGCCGCGAAATGTCAATCCTTTTCGTCGTAATCGCGTAATGGCGGAGGTTAAGCTTATACGATCCTTTTTCTTCCTCACTCAAGGATGACGATGTCTCTCTGTTCAGGAGCATGACACGTCGGATTGAAGAGAGGGGGGTGGACTGAGGCGAGATCGGAGGGAAGAGAGACTGAAATACTGTAGTCATAAGTGACTCTAAGTGTTTGGGTACCTTTTCTAGATCTTCCGGATTCGAAGACATGAAATTATTCATAACAAGTAGAGGCGGGTTAAGGTGGCTCTTCCCCCGTCCCCGTGGACGCTTTAACGCTTTCGCAACATCTTTGCAAAGCGAGTAGCTCTCGACTCTGAAATGCAATGTTGGACCCCGGGGAGTGAGGGCGAGGCGAAAATTCGTATTCCCATTTTTTGATCTGGAAAATAGAAGCAGGTGGGTAACGCCTAACGGGCCAGCCATGACAACATAATCTTTCAATCTGTTCTTCTTGCGTTCCTATATCGACGAAGAAACAGTAGTCGTGTTAGTCCCCGACCCCCAGATCTAGAAATAAGTATTGAGCCAAAAAAAAGAATTACCCACCTTTAGACGACTTGCTGTATCTGGCTCCATCATTGCGCGCACATCCTTTGCTAACTGGCTAACACTTGGTCCGACTTCCCCAGCACCAATGCGAATCACCATGCTCTTTGGTGATCGGCTCATGCCCGCCGTCCCACTTTTGGCATTGGGAGGCGGGGGCCGAACGTGCGTGCGCTTCTTCGTGCGTCTCTTAGCCATATCTGAAGATATGCACTCTGCACGATGGGTATACGCAGAGATTTCGTTAAGGACTCTACTACCAGCAGCGACTCAATTTTTTGAGATCACGCTTGATAGCTTTGTCCGGATAAACAATTTCGCGGCGCCCAAGCATTCGTTGATTGGCATCATATGTGGGGCCATCCAGCTTTCAACAGTTCATCTATTTTTGGCAGAGAAAGCTTCGTCCAAAGAACATACTACTGTATGTGTCCTAAAACTCGAACCTACAATACGGGTTAATTTTTAATAATAAATCATACTTAACTTACTATAACTTCAAAATTATGACAATTTATTGTCTACATTAGTTTTTCAGAACAAATTATATAGCGGATTCCGACTTCCATTGCTGGGAAACACAGTTATGTCATATAAACAAACTTATTACTCTGTAAATTTTTGATTTATGAAGCGGAAGAAAACTCAATGTAGAGCTGTGAAAGCACACAAAACTCCATCATTCAATAAACAGGAAAATTACATGGGAGTTGAGGCACGGTGGAAGGTGAGAATATATGGTCCTTTTTCCTAATCTCATACAGAAATGACAATAAAAGCTTGTACTAAAATCCATTATTGAAGCAGGCTATTTCACCAATGCAGAACGCAAAGGACAAAATATCGTCAGGGGAAAGGGTCAGCCACAAGAGCGAAGAGGGAATAAACAGTACTGTATAGTCAAGAGGTATTATAAAGTGAGTTTTGCTCTTTTCACATCATTTTTTGTCTTCTACTATTGAAATGGCACATGTCGCGATGGGGAGTTGATCTGTTTAACAAATGGAAGAACATCGCCAAGTACTCATAAGTTGTAAGACGCTCAACATGTTCTATGTCTCGTTTTTTCTTCGTCATCATGTGTCCAATTTCTGAAGTGATGCCGAAATTCAAGAGTCATCGGCGAAGACAAACATTGGAGAATGACGGCTTTCTTTTCAGTCATCCGAGGATCCGACAACATGTGCTATCACTGCACAATCACCAGATGCGAGTGTTTGCTGAGGCAAAGTAATGCTTAGACTCTGCCCGCGTCCTGGACCACTGCGGCTACCCGAGTAGCCAGGTCATCAGCCTCTGACCGCGTCGCGGCTTCAGCATACACCCGAACGACATCTTCCGTGCCACTGGCTCTAGCGAAACTCCGTCCCTTGTTATATCGCGACTGAAGTGCGTCAATGCGTTGTTGCACACCCGGAGGAGACTCCAGTTTCCTTTCGGCATCAACAGTCTTGAAAATCGAGCGGTCTGCAACTTCGACGCGCACAAGACGGGAAGGGAGATCAGTGTACGTGGATGACCACTCCTTGAGACTCCATCCTTTGTGGGCGAGGATAACTTCGACAAGAAGTAAATCTGAGATGGCATCTCCAACAGCTTGGTTGATAAGCTCAGTCAAGCCAACGAGGCTTTCCAATGCATACTGCTGAGCCGGAGACTGTGGCTCGGCTGTCCTGATAGTTTTCAGAGCTTGCTCTGAGAAGGTGATGGTGCCATGTCCGTTGGCTTCGAAATAAACACCGACGTCGAATCTCATGGCAGCATGATGAAGATGCTTTACACCAG
Organism: Malbranchea cinnamomea; assembly: GCA_900128795.2. Taxonomy (NCBI): domain Eukaryota; kingdom Fungi; phylum Ascomycota; class Eurotiomycetes; order Onygenales; family Malbrancheaceae; genus Malbranchea; species Malbranchea cinnamomea. Next base: position 44,685 of record FQSS02000671.1, on the reverse strand, counting down.
TTGGTGTGCAGATAACTGGAAGTTTAAGCACTTTTTCGATGTATTCTGTGCTAGATCCATTCGCATAGGCGGTTTGGACAACACCAATCTTGAGTTTATCGGCGATTCCAGCATTCCGGGCCAACTCACCGATGAAAGAAGCGGCCAAGGTGGATATCCTGTCTCCGTCCAGAAGTTTGAAGACATTGCCAGAGTCCAGATAGTAATACACCAAGCGATCCGCGTCACCATCCAAAGAAGCACAGCGGTCAAGAATCCCCGCCTTGGAGGAGGGAGGGGCTCGCTGCTTGGTTTTCACAAAGTCGGCGCCACACTGAGCAGCCCATTAGCTGACGTCTTGCATTGAAGGAAAGGATTGGTGACTTTACCTCAAAGTTTAGGCGATCCGGATTGATAACATCGTCATTGACAACAACGATGTCCACCCCGCCGTCTTTGGCACTCGGGAGGTACTTTGCAAGTTCCTTGAGTTTGGGTCCGCCAACGCCGTTGGCACAGTCCACCGTAACCGGCCCAGAAGTTGTACGTCCCTTCATCACCTTCTTAAACGCATCGCTAAGCTTTCTATAATACCCTTCTTCAGTGGGTTCACCATATTCATATGGCGTTCCTAGAGTATTCTTGCAACGAACGATGTAATGAAGCTGAGGGGTTGTCAGGAACTTGAAATCGGTAAATTCGACGTTCGTGGCACTAAGGGCGGATGCAAGGACACCTGCAAGCCGCGAACCCGATGCTCGAGTATCACGCGCAAAGACGACACGGGCAGGGTTGTCCGTCTTAATATCGATCTCCTTCACAAGCTGCTCATACACGTCTCCGAGTTTATCTAGAGGTGTGTTCGCAAGTTTAGTGGCGTACACTTCCCACTCAGCCTGCGGTTTCGTCAATAAGCAAAGGGTTCTGTGGCCCCCTGATCACTTGGATTCCAGTGAGACTTACTTCGAGCATCTCCCCCTACAATAAATCGTTAGTTTTCCCCTGGGTCCTCGAATCAGCGCTCTGGAAACACATACCATCGGGTCCACAAGTTTCACCCCGTTATCATCGGCGGGATTATGACTGGCGGTAATCATCACGCCAATGTATTGGCCATTGAGCTTTCGGGAACGGAGGCCTGCTAACAGGCCTACAGAGAATACGACGGTATTAAGTAGGTCACTAATTTCATCAAACAGAGCCAGTTAGAGTCCAAGCTCCTTGTACCAAGCTTCTAATGTGAGCAAGGTGCAGAAGAAGGAGTTGGGAGTCATACGATTTCATACGAAACTACGGAGACAAACCTGTTAGTTTTGGGGCTTTTACAAACACCGTGTTCATAAAGTGAAGTCAAACTTACCCCTGCAGTGCCATATTCGAACACCTTGCCTTCGGGCTTAACATATGCAGCCGCTGCATCGACAATGGCCTGTTTCACCAGCGAGGACGCCATTGTGGGGCTGTATTTGGAATGAGGGGAAGGAAAAGATGTAGTGGTTGAGTGCGAAGGAACTGTGTTGCGCTGAGAGGTGGCGGCGGAGAGAGGAAGGAAAGAAGACCAGAGGGAAAGAATAAGGATGAGAGAAAGGAAGACGTTTTATGTCTAAATGATCGGCTGACCACCACAAGAAAGACAGCTGAGCAACGTGCGTGGGGTGCTGGAGAGGAGAAAAGACCCCAAGGTGCTTGTTTGGTACGTTTGCGTTGGTTTGAGGCGGAGCCAGTTTTTCACATCCACAACTCCGCAACATGCAGCGCCAGGTACACATTTCTCAGCCATACCGGGGTGCTCTCGCATCCATCTTCGGATCCCTGCCTAGTTACTTGCCGTGTTCAAGATTAGGCAGGGATTCAAATATTTACGCAAGAGCGCCAGGATACATGACCAGCAACAGCCAAAGTAGTAGTATGGTTGTCAGCAACAAAGATAGGAGTTTGCAGATGCGGCAAGGCTCGATTTTTCCGTGATGCCCGATGAAATAAAATTAGTTCTGGACTTAGTCCTGCTACATACACTGCATATGAACCCTTGCATCGCATAGGGAAAGGAGGAAAGGGATGAAAAGATGAAAACACTGAGGTCGTCGTGAATTCTACACCTGGAGACCCAAGTCGGGTTACGCCTTTAGTCGCTCGCTGGCAATGTCATCCTGGGCGTCCTTTATGAGGAACCTAGAAGCCAAACCGTGGGTTAGTGTGATTCGCAAAACCCGCAAAGGGCCTAGGGTTTACCTACGTGTACCACCAAATCGTCGGTATTACCGTTCCCAGGTGCCACAAACTGTGCGCATCGATCAGGCCGTGAATGGGTGGGAAGTCAAGCAGCTCTAAGCTCATAGCTATTGAGATCCATGCAACAATCATCCCTGGCCAAGCAGTCCAGCCCTTCATGTACTTTCTGTACCGAACGACGCTGAACCACGTCCACATTACATTCTGAATAAACCCCACAACAACATTTGCTGCCATATTGTAGGTGTAGTCCCATGTCCAGAACGTCAGGTAGGACACGTGTGCAAGATACAACATAATGCAGGAAATCGTCCACAAACGTAGCAATGTTGGCTTGTGTCGAGGTCGCACCTTGTCCAGTCGAAAGACACGCACAACGACAAGATAAAGGCCGTACAGGACATTGGCTCCAGCAGCGAAATAGTCCAGAGTTTCAGTCAATGGAAAATCGCGTGTGTGGAAAATCATGCTGAATGTCCAGGTAGCCAGTCCGAAATATCCGAAGGCCAGATAGTATTTCCGCAAGGAATAGGACGCAGGAACTGCTTCACGCACCCTTTGCATGCCATTTCGATGGGCGAGATAGTTGAGTAGAGAGAATATGACGGAAAAGAGTTCCTGAATACCCAGGACACGGTGGAAAGGCCATTTCCCATGAAATTGCACCACTGGTTGAAGCATAGGAGGGTCCCTCGCGACCCGTCGGTCAGTTATGACATGCTGGCAGGTGTAATCGCATTCGGAAGGACAATCCCACAACAGAAGACGGAGATGAAGCGCTGTGGAGGTATTAATTCAAATCCAGCTCGACAAAAGGGGATGCGTAGACTAACGTAGAGTTATTCCTTCTTTCTCGCAGTTCTCAGTTTTGCATACCTAGAAAAAAACACAGTTTGTTAGGTTAAAGATATATGACAACAGGTTGTATATTCGTAGATAAGTACCTCAACACACTCCTTAAAGTCGGGTAGCCGATCGCCTAGTGAAGCATCAACTACTCCAAATAATGAGAGGAAAATAAAAGCTCCGAGACACCACAAAAGTAGTGGCCGTCTCGCTCCTTTAGATTCCATGGTTGATAGCTCGATTCGAGGTCAACGAGAGGCAGTGCGGAGCAAGGGGAAGAAGGTGGGTACACTTGGCAAAACTGCTTGACACAAAACCACCTTCAGATAACTGACTTGGAGCATCACCGCATCACTGCGAAAAAAAGAAAAAAAAAATCATATTAGGTTGCCTGATGCATTGCGCATGTATTTAAAACAAGGACAACAACTACCTTTGAGGAAGGAGAAAAAAAAATTTGGACGATGTGATAATCGAAATCACGACCTTCCGTATGCAAAACGGATGTTCTACCACTGAACTAATCGCCCACTTTGCGATGGGCACCTTTACCGACCTAAATATTTTAAACCACGTAGAAACCCAATCTGCATTGGTAATTCTTGTTATCATTCTGCCCGCACTAGAACGAAAGTTAAAAAAGTTAAACGCCCGAAAATATTTTTAGGTGATAACGATGATGTTATTAGGAGCTCAGCTATTTTAGTTTTTCAATCCCCCTTGCCTTTTTTATCTTGTTTTCTCTGTCGACAAATACGCCTTCCCACTGACTCTGACCCCTCGAGGAGAGAATTCACTTTAACGTTCCTGTCTCTTTTTCCGTCATTCGCAATCATGAATGGAAACCCCGCCTCAAGTGCCGACCGCATGGCCGGAATGGATCATGCTGAAGTTCGCTACTTTACGAGGTAGGATACTCGAATTCCATAAAGAAGTTGGCGCGATCTAATGAATACTTTTCTAGTTATGACCATCACGGTAATATCCTCACCAAGCGACAGATTTGAAAAGCCAGGTTGACGCCAGTACTAACAAGTGGGTTGAACACGCTCAGGCATTCATGAGGAAATGCTTGTAAGTCAGAGATTTCGCGGTGCTCCCGGAAAGTATGGATTTCCCACTAACCACTTACTTCGTTTTGCAGAAAGATGAGGTCCGAACCAGATCTTACCGGGACGCGATATATCAGAATCGTCACATTTTTAAAGACAAGATTGTTCTCGATGTTGGGTGCGGAACCGGCATTCTCAGCATGTACGTTACCCGCTACCTGATGTTACAGTTTTAAAGCCTGCACTGTGCTTGCAAACCAACGCTTCTCTCTCCTAATCTCAGGTTCGCTGTGAAAGCTGGAGCGAAGCATGTCATTGGTGTTGATATGTCGTCTATCATTGAGAAGGCTCGCGAGATCGTGGCAGTCAACGGAATGTCCGACAAGATCACGCTTTTGCAGGGGAAAATGGAGGAGGTGGAGCTTCCCTTTGAGAAAGTCGATATCATCGTTTCAGAATGGATGGGATATTTCCTGCTGTATGAGAGCATGTTGGACACCGTCCTCTACGCGCGAGACAAGTATCTCGCGCCCGGTGGAAAGATATTTCCAGACAAGGCCACCATCTACCTTGCTGGAATCGAAGATGGGGAGTACAAGGATGACAAGATCAATTGTAGGTTTTCATCCAAGAACATCGAGCTTAGCGGATCTTGTGACTAACTGGGCTCCAGTTTGGGATAACGTCTATGGCTTCGATTACACCCCTATGAAGGCAGTCGCCCTCACCGAACCGCTTGTTGACACAGTGGAGGTTCGAGCTCTCGTCACTGACCCTTGCGCTGTGTTAACCCTTGATCTCTACACGGTCACGTCCAAAGACCTATCCTTCAGAGTTCCCTTCAATCTCACGGCGAAGCGAAACGATTTTATCCATGCACTTATTGCATGGTTTGACATTGAATTCACATCTTGCCACAAGCCAATCCGATTCTCCACGGGCCCGCATGCGAAATACACTCACTGGAAACAGACGGTTTTTTATATCAACGAGGTTCTCACAGTTGAGCAAAACGAGTCCGTTTCCGGCTACTTAGAGAACCATCCCAACGCCAAAAACAAGCGTGACCTTGACATTAAGATCTCCTACCAGTTTGACACTCCAGATCCCAATCGCTTCGCTCGTGGCACCTGCGAGTACAGAATGTGAGTCGACTTTTGTAGTCCTAAAAGGAGATGCGTGGAGGCTGACAAATCTCTACAGGTGCTAAAAATATTACCCTCCTCCGTTTCTTGTCTCTCAAGATTGACAAATGTCCGCATAGACGTTGTCCTATCATTCTTCTCGGAGGATTTCCAAGACATTTCTCACCTTACATGGGATAACGTCATGTCGTGTTCGACTCTATTGCGTTTTGCTGGTGCTGAGATTCTGCTAGAGATCTGTATGGCGTTTGGCATTCATTGGCGTACGAAGACGCATGGAAGAATGTTGTCAGGGAACCGATTTCAGAGCTCCTCGATTAGCGAAAAAGATACCCCGAGTCGACGCTTGATCAGACCAAAATTCGATTTGTTCACAGTTCCATCTTTCTGCTTCATAGTTATGGGTTATATCATGTTTTCGTGTGATCAATTATATCTCTTCATGGAAATAAGCGATCAAGTCCGCTTTTGGGACATCACCGTAAATTCTTCTGCCTCGGTACCGACTGAGACTTTAGCCGTTCGCGAGGGTCCGATAATCTAGATTTGCGATTTACCTGAGAGCGCTGGTGGGCCAACATCTAGCCTCGGCACAAAGCTTTCATCCGAGAATTGTCCCCCGCAACCAACGGACTGTGCAACTATTCGGCTGGTGGAGCTTAAGAACAGCTTTGCTTCCTCCTTCAAATAATAACAGTTTTCTGTCATATTGTCGTCAGTTGATACTTCCTCTCAGCTTTCTTTCCGTTCAATTATCTCGAGTTCTTGAAATCCATACAACAGTTTGAGCAATATGAGCGGGCCAGGTGCTGGACACGAATTCCCACGGCAGGATGTCAGCTGGATGAAGAGAGACCTTCTTCTCTTCGCCAACAGCATCGGCTGCACTGCTGATGAACTGCACTTCCTCTATGTACGCTTCCGTCTCAGCTTCATGGCCGAGCCAAGATGAAGAGACTTGTTAACGTTTATCTTTCCCGGGTCAACAGGAGCTGCACCCTAATTTCCAGATGTTCCCGACCTATCCCATAATTCTACGTACGTACCAGAAAAGCCTCTATCACTTCCTGATGGACTGGAGTGACATTGTCATGTTAACCGACTCTACATTATAGCGTTTAAACTCACCGATCAAGAAGTCGTGGACTTCTTCCGGAACAAGGAGGCCAATGCCATTCCTGGGGTTCCCAAGTTCGACAGCCGCCGTGTCGTTGATGGCCAACGAAAGATGACTTTCTTAAAGCCACTGCCTGTCACCAGTGAGGGCCGGAAGTTCGAACTTCGAAGCAAGGTCATCGGAGTTTACGACAAGGGCAAGGCCGGTTCTGTCGTCGAGACTGAGCAGCAGATCGTGGACAAGGAAACAGGAGAGGTCTATACCAAGGCTGTGGGCAGCGGATTCTACGTTGGACAGGGCAACTGGGGCGGACCAAAAGGTGCGAAAAAGTTGCCAACCAGAAATTCATAGTGAATTATGAGGGTGAGCCGGCTGACGCTTGGAATCCCGATGACAGGTCCCAGCACGGTCAACTATCCCCCACCACAGGGTAAGGCTCCTGATGCGGTGTACGAGTACCAGACAACGGATACGACGCCTATTCTTTATCGGTATGCTTGCCCTCCTGCTTCTTCTCCAGGGCGCTTGTGTGAGTGAGCACACAACTGACCTTCCGGTCCGGACAGTTTGAACGGAGACTATAACCCCTTGCACATTGATCCCGAACCAGGCAAGAAGATGGGCTTCGGAGGCGTGATCATTCATGGCCTTTTCAGCTGGAACATGGCCGCGCATGCCATCCTCAAGACTCTGGGCGGAAGCGATCCGAAGAACTTGAGAGAGTTCCAAGCCCGTTTCGCCTCCCCCGTCATTCCAGGCGACAAGCTGACCACTGAGATGTGGCGAACTGGAAAGAAAGAAGACGGATTTGAAGAAGTTATCTTTGTGGTGAAGAACGGCAAGGGCAAGGTGGTGTTGAGCAACGGTCGGGCCCTGGTAAAGGTTGCTGGCCCGCAAAGCAAACTGTAATTCCTAAAATCGTGTTATGATTAGTCTCCCTTGTATAGCTGTGCTCGCAGGAACTGGAACTCTAATATTACCCAACTGAACGTGCGTTCACATCACACTACTACTCTCCCATCCCTTCAACTAGTAGCCACAGAACCTTCCAAAACATCACATTCCCCGCAAAACTTGCTATATCGGTTTGAAGAGTAATAATAGCTCGAGATATATGCTGTGGGACTTTTTTTTCTCGGATGAACCTCTGACGGAGCAATGTTTCTCCATTTTAAGCTTCCCGATCATCGTATGATTTTCCGATGCTACCCTTGCTCGTATATAGATCGTATACTGTCCATGTCTTCATGTGCGGGGAAGATCGTTGAAATATCTAAACTTTCCGGTGCTGTCTCTCGAGTTTGAATGTTAAATTCATTTTACTTTTATGGACAAGTGATTACAATGGGTTATCTCAGAGCTGCCACTCCGAGCCGTTTGATCAACTCTGCTTTTCGCAGGACGTGAGTTTTGCAATGCTTTTCACGGGTACAAGTAGTAGGACCGATCAGATGTTGACGGCAGTATATATTGCAGGACTCGGAGCCCTCTGCTTTCCCAGCCAGGGGCGACCGCAAACTACTTCGCAAAGGTTAGCATTCTTCCTATCAAAACCTGGGTTGGGTAGTTTTCCTGACACCTGGGAAGCAACGAAATCTTTCTACCGTTCACGATGGCATTCTCAGTCCCAGATCAGCATTCATACCGGCGAATGAGGCATATCGGCCACTGTCTCTCGATTTACCGTCCCAACCTGACACTAAATGGTGCGTCCTTTTCACCACTATCATCACGGCACCTGTCAACTGTGTCCCTGTGGCGTCCATTTGGAAGGATTGTTCCCATGGCGTACTATGTATTGTGCTGTCTAACACGTTGCCTCCAGGCCGAGTATATGGTTGAGGTTCAATCCCGATCCTGGGACATCAAGGCAATGACACCCATGTGCTGACCTGAGAAACCTCAGAGATAACTGCCAATGTCGTGCATGCATTCATCCTAGCACAAGACAGAGGGCAATCAACACGTTCTCGGTAATTTCTGCCTGATAGAGTCACTTTAGAAGAAGTATTTTCTTTTTTGCTAAAGCACTGCAGATTCCTGCCGATATCAAACCGAAGAACATACAGCACAAGGAGAACAGCATTGAAATAGAATGTATGTCACCTGCTCTCTCTTAGCAATGACTTGTTCCTGACACGCATCCACGCAGGGGACAACGATGGTCATAAAAGCGTCTACACGTACGAATGGTTGAAGAACCATACATTTGGATCCTCCAATCTGTACCCATCACCAAATATTCGAAACTCTGACCTTGCCAGGTTGATGAAGCTTTCCTCTCACTACTTTTTTTCTTTGTACGGCAACTGATAATGTCTGTCAGCCGTGGTCTCGCATTTGCTTCCGATCCATCCGCATATCCGACTGTCGATTACGAGAAGGTCATGTCCTCTGATGAAGGAGTGGCAGAATGGACTGCTAAAATAGTATGTTTTTTCTCCCAAGTTCCAAGAAAACACGTTTAGCTAACCAGATTTCTCTCCAGTATAAATATGGCTTCTGCTTCGTCAAAGGGTGTCCAGTGACTCCAGAAGCTACTGAAAAACTGATAGAGCGTATTGCGTTCATCCGGCACACGCATTATGGTGAGATAGCTATTCCATTGCGCTGCATTAAATGATGGATGACTGACAGAAGAATAGGTGGATTCTGGGACTTCACTGCGGACCTCAAGAAAAAGGATACGGCATATACAACGGAGGAACTAGGTGCACATACAGATAACACCTACTTCACAGAACCTGCAGGTCTCCAAATGCTTCATCTCCTCTCCCACACTGATGGAGAAGGCGGCGCATCCCTACTCGTAGATGCGTTCGAGGCTGCGCGCATCCTTTATGAGGAAGACATTGAGGCATACAAGCTCTTGACCTTGCCAGTGCTGACCTCCCACGCCAGCGGAAACGAGGATGTCTGCATCCAGCCATCCGTTCCATTCCCGGTTCTGTACCACCATCCTGTCACGGGTGACCTGCTACAGGTTCGGTGGAACAACGATGACAGAGCCGCCAAGATGTATACAACCCCAGAGGCCACTGATCTGTGGTATCGTGCGGCTCGAAAGTGGAACGAGATATTGAGGCGCAAGAGTATGGAGCAATGGTTCCAGCTCGAACCCGGCACTCCGATGAGTACGTCGAAGAATCCCACAACTCTTCATTCAAGGAACTAATCAAGGCGGTGTATAGTCTTTGATAATTGGAGAATGCTCCACGGACGCTCTTCGTTCGTTGGAAAACGGAGGATGTGTGGTGCTTATCGTGAGTTGTTCCTTCGACCTGGTCGTCAAAAAGTTCTTCCCCTTGCTAACTTCTAGCCCAGTCAATCGCGACGATTTTATCTCACGCTACCGTCTGCTCAATCATGGTAGACAAAAGGTTCTGGCTGAGATTTAGCCGAAAACACCTGTTCATATGTCTTAAAGGATACTAGTACTGCTAATGTTACTAGTTTGCTAAATGAGTGTCACACAGAGTTATAGAAGTGACGCATACTGAGATAATTGCAATACATGATGCTCCTAATCTCATACGACATAGTATTGATGTAATTCATCTAAGTTCTTCGTTTGCAGTCCCTTTTACACCGATATCCGCCGTGTTAAAGGTCGACGGAACGGAACAACGTGTCATCTCTATTACTAATCTGCTTTGGGTCCACGCAGTTACACTAGGCCAAAAACAATTAGGTGTGAATGGAGCTTCCAGCGGCAACAAGCTGATGATTGCATCGGGTGCCTGCCAGTGCTGTTCTCAAGGAACGTCACAATTTCAAACGGCCGTTGTCTTTGGGCCCCGACATTTTCCCTGCTTCCGTTCACAGACTATTTTTCGTTTACCGTCGTTATATCTTGATAACGCTTTTGACTGCCTACCATGTCGACACTCGAAGAGCTGGATGAACTTGAGAGGAAGAACCAGGCCGATGGCAGCAGGCAAGATGGATCTGGGGATACCGAAATGAAGGACGCAGAGCAGAAGAAGGAGGAAGACGACATATTCGACGAGGAGATTCTTCGATTAAGCACCAGAGATATCATCAACAGACGGAAATTGCTAGAGAATGACATGCGCATCATGAAAAGCGAATTCCAGCGGTTGACCCACGAACAGAACACCATGAAGGAGAAGATAAAGGACAATATGGACAAGATTGAGAATAACAGGTACGAGTTTTAGATATTGTGCTCAGGTGTTTCGTCTCAGACTGTGGTAATTAACCGTTGTCCGTAGACAACTACCCTACCTCGTAGGCAACGTTGTCGAGCTCTTAGATCTTGACGTCGAAGCAGAGGCTGCAGAAGAAGGCGCGAATATCGATCTGGATGCTACTCGCGTCGGAAAGTCGGCTGTGATCAAAACATCTACCCGTCAGACGATATTCCTTCCTCTCATTGGACTCGTCGACCATGAGAAGTTGAAGCCCGGTGACCTGATTGGTGTCAATAAAGACTCATATCTTGTCTTGGATACCCTTCCCGCTGAATATGACAGTCGTGTCAAGGCGATGGAAGTCGATGAGAAGCCAACGGAACAATACTCGGACGTTGGTGGCTTGGACAAGCAGATTGAGGAGCTTGTTGAGGCCGTGGTGTGGCCCATGAAGGAGGCAGAACGATTCAAAAAGATCGGAATCAAAGCACCAAAGGGTAACAGCTTTCCCCTTGATTCATTTCCCTGATTCATCTGCTGGTGCCAGTTTTTGCTGATCAGATGGTAGGCGCCTTGATGTACGGTCCCCCCGGCACCGGAAAGACACTACTAGCCCGTGCCTGCGCAGCGCAGACGAATGCTACTTTTCTCAAACTCGCCGGCCCTCAGCTCGTGCAAATGTTTATTGGCGACGGCGCTAAGCTTGTTCGGGACTGCTTCGCCCTAGCAAAGGAAAAGGCCCCTTCAATCATTTTCATCGACGAACTCGACGCCGTGGGCACTAAGCGGTTCGATTCCGAAAAATCGGGTGACCGTGAAGTGCAGCGGACTATGTTGGAGCTCCTCAATCAGCTCGACGGTTTTGCGTCCGACGACCGCGTCAAGGTGCTCGCAGCCACCAACCGCATCGACGTCCTCGATCCTGCGCTCCTTCGTTCCGGCCGTCTGGATCGCAAAATCGAATTCCCCCTTCCAAACGAAGAAGCGCGCGCGCAAATTCTCCGGATTCACTCCCGTAAAATGACTGTCGATGACAGTGTCAACTGGGCCGAATTGGCTCGCAGCACAGACGAGTTCGGTGGCGCGCAGCTGAAAGCCGTCTGTGTAGAAGCTGGAATGATCGCATTGCGCAAGGGCCAGACCAAGATCAACCACGAGAACTATGTCGACGCGATTGCCGAGGTGATGGCAAAGAAAAAGGACACCAATGTCGGCATATACGTTTGATTGTTACGTCCCCTATTTATTCTCTTAAGTTGCCCCTTATATCTGGTTATGTAAAGAATAAGCAGCGTACGACGATGCATGACATGGCCAACAAATCCACGCTTAGAGATTATGACGTCTCTTTCCGTCGTTTTTGTGGGGTAAATCGCAGGCTGTAAAAGGAATCATATTGAGCCAGTCAACATTCTGCTTACGAAGTTTGCGAATACCAACGTACTAGCCCCGAGTTCAGACCATGTGCAGCAAAAGGATACATTAATCAATTAGCACTATCCCGTAAAACTAGAGCCAAAGTAAGACTCGTTTTAGTGTAGAGACACTCCGAGGACAACGACCAAGAGAACGTCAAGAAAATGTTCAGCAGGTCCTCTGGGTGCCGCTCCTCTGGCGGCGAATCAACGGAATCGGGATGGAGATAGTAAAGGCGCAGGATTACGCGCAAAAGACAGCGTACAAATCGGTTATCCCAAAGCAAAATATAGAACAGGAAGCACGTATGTAACCCAAGGCACGTAACCTATCCCAACCGTACCCGCAAAGAAAGCCAAAAAAAACAGAAAACAAGAAAAAACCTCAGCCGAGTAACCGCTTCTGAAGCATTCAAAGAATGGAACCAATGAAACACGTAAGGAGAAAGGACGGGAAGGAAGGCGGCTGTCTTAAAATAGCCGATCCAACGTCACCATGCTTGCGGAGTTAGGACCCCCCATCCTCTCCCTCTCAACATGCATCCACCAGTCCTTCCCGCGCGGATGATTCCGGTTCCAAGATCCATTGCACGTATCCCTCGTCCAGAACGGCTGGTGGTCCTGGGGATGTGCAGAGGGAAAAGGCGAAATCATAGTTCCTACTGAAGGGGATGTGGGTGTGCGCGGGGACGGAACGGGAGGGACAGGGGAGTTGGTGCTGGTAGTACTACTATTGCTTCCCCAGAGGGAGAACCTCGAGGAGGTCGACGTGGCTGTCGAAGGCGATGGGGAGGACAGGTCGTCGCTGATGCTGGATATGGTGTTCGCGCGGCCAGCACTGGGTGTGCTGGACAGTGGTGATGGTGGCATGAAGACATACGTCTGGTTGGCGGCGAGAAAATGGCGCCAACTGATTAGTCCGCCGTCGGCATCCGAGTTGTGGATATCCGGGAGGAGTCTGAACCGCGGAGGGACGGGTGCGGTCGTTTGGTCGTTTGACAGGTGATTGCACACTCGGCCCATGAAGGCGGGAAAAGTATATTCGTCGACTTTGACGCCGGTGGATCGGTTTGCGACCGGGGATTGGGGTCCCATTCGTTGCATGTTTTTGCTGTCAAGTTGAAAGGTATCTTCAACTTCATGCTCTGAGCTGGAGTCAGAGAAAGCCGATGGGGTCGAAACGGGCAGCATGTCGGAATGATCCGTTATGACCACTTTCATGATGGGTTCGCCATCTCTTGGGGCCATGTCTATGAGTGTCTGAGCACGTATTCGGGCTGAAGTGAGGTTGTTTCCTCCGGGCATAGCCAACGGGCGTTTGGAAGTTGAGCCGTGAGAGCTACGTGGAAGACTGTAACGATCCTGGGGGATCATTATTTGTGCGTTCCTTGCAGGACGACAGACGGCTTGTAGAGCACCTAGTGGATCAATATCGAGGGGGGCACGGAGCCACCTCAGCGACGGAAAACCATCATGCAAGATGCTCTGTGCGAGATGCGCGTTGGGCGTGTTGTTATTCTTCGAGGCTCGTGAAACCGTAGCAGAATCCAGTTGACTCAATGCGTTTGCAGGATCGGGGCTGGCCACATCCCAATGGAGGTATTTTAACGTTGATGATGCTAAGAAAGGCTGAAAGATCATGCCGTCTTCTGGGAGAGTTGGGGAGGTGTTCGCCTGCGATATGCTAAATTTTTCCAAGTTTCGAAGGGAAGAAAATAATTTTGAGATGATGTGAAGGGACGTAATGTTCTGCTCTATCAGAGTCAGTGAAGTTAGGCTCCGCGCCTCTGGTCGCGAGGCAAAACGGGCAAGCCCGTTCTCAGTCACACCACGAAGGCCTTCAAGCCGGAGGGAGAGCAGTGGGGGCAGAAATAAAAGGGTTCGATCGGTAAAGTCACTCGCATCGAAGTAGGAAACAGATAGGTGACGCAGGGATGGGAGAAAGTTGAACATTCGCAAGAAGACTCCGTGATCCAGCATGCCCTTGGAGTCTAACGAATGGAGCATCAAGGTCTCTAGATTTGACCACGACACATGGTAGCTGAGGAATTGATAAACCTGCACCTGGTCTAGGATATCAGTAGATCGCTGCTTAGCTCGTTCCGCGACCTCAGCATTGTCTCCTATTATCCATGCATGCTCCTTGAGTTTCTTTCGGGTCGACAGAGCATAAGTGAGGCGATCGAACTCGTGCGTGTATGGCAGTGTGAGCCCCAGCAGGCGTTCGAGGTTTGGGCACACCATCACAACCGAAGCAACGAGGTCTCGATATTCTTGCAGGACATTGTTTTGCTTTCCGGGCACAACGGGTATGTCCACTTGGGGTACGCGTAGCTCAAGTACCAGATTGGCGAGCGATTTCCTCTCGCGCAGGGTTCTCCGGAGCAATTTCAACCTACTCCCTCGTTTCCATTTGTACTTCTTCAATTGGGCAGGCGAGTCTGCGCCGTGCAGGTTGATCTTATTATATCTGGAAGCAAAACAACTGCTTTAGAGACACGAACATCATTTCGTCGTACGAGCCATCTCTCAAGTAAGCTTACAGTTTACTTCTCGCAGCCCTTTCCCAGGCTCTGCTAGTCAGGGTCAGAGAATAGAGATCCCGCATGTAGCACGTCGTGCAGCCCTCCTGGTGCGGTGCTGTGTGTAGCTGCTCCAGATGCAGTAAGATACAATCATAGACCTCTGCGGGAAGACGCCCGCTGAAAACGGAGGGCCTGAATTCCGGGGGCAGATGTCCATGCTTAGCTAAAATCGCAGTGAAATTGGTCGCTGTGGGGGAATATATTTCAGGACCCGGAGAACTGGCATATGGCTCAGTTGGGAAAGCGAACGACCGTGGTGAGCGTGGTGAACGGGGTGAGTTCGGCGTGCTGGGAGAACCAGGTTGGTCTGTAACTGTGGGACGAACGGGAGAAGCTTGACGCTGGGGGACGACAACACGATAGGGAACATTATTACGGCGAGACATTCGAGGAGATTGTGGGGGACTTGCAACAACATTCATGTCGTTCACCAGTGTTCGAGGAACTGGGCTTTTTTTTGTTGTTCCCTGGTGTTTTGAAGAGTTTGGGGTGGTCAGAAACAGCCCAAGAAGGGGGACAATGCCACGTCCTTTGAGCACAAATCAGGAGAAGCACTCCCCAGGCCGATCCCTCCTTGGGTACAGTGGGTGGAGGAGGACCGCGAATACGATTCCATGAAGAGAGAGACAAAGCAAGCGCGAGGGTACGCTCTGAGAGGCCAAGCCCGTTGGCAGGGGCGAAGGCCATTAGTTGCCGCTGGCCACCAGTGCGAGACGCCTCTCCAACATCGATCCCTACAAGCCCTGACGATCAACCCCACATCAGCGCATTCGACTGCGTGCAGTATTTGTGTTCTTCCGGTTCCTTGAGGTCCTTACGAGGAGATTAGCCTGAGCAGAACTGCAGTCTGTTGTTGAGAATGGAGTTTTCTTTGTGGGTTTTACTTCACGACGCTCCATTCCGAAGGGTGAGATGGGGTTCCCGACACCGATCCATCGACCCCGGGTGTAAACTATCAGACGCAGTAGATAGTACATGTTTCTCTTTTTCCTTGTTTTCGGGCCAGAGCAGTAAAGTCGAAAAGCGGTCGCACCGCTCGCACTATTCGTAAAAATAGCACTTTGTCAGTGACTTTTTTCCTTTTCATTTGTGGTTTCTTGCGTTCAGATCTTCCCTTGTTCTTTCAAACAGAGTGCTCTGCCCAATTGGGCCATTTGATTCGCTCCCCCCTTTTTCGCAGACGTTGGAGCTAGTCTCCCACTAACAAGGAGTGGAGGCTGTTCATAGGCCAAGGAGAGCGCTAAAGTGGGCACAGATGGATCTCTAGAACCAGGTTGGTCGTGATGTCTCGGAATAATCTCTTTGAGGGGAAATTTTGGAAAAGGGGCTTGAGTTCAGGGCGGGCTTCGTGTGGGATGGGAGTCTGCGCGCTAGGACCTGATCGGGCTTAGCTCGACAGACAACCGAGCCGCCTGAGGACCCAGCCAGGGTTGCGCGATGACATCAGACCGAGAGAGCAATCGATCTTCACTCGACAAAAGGACCATGAGGCCAAATCAACGTTTCCTTGTTTGCACCACAGATATTATTTCCTTTCGTGGTCAATAGCAGCAATATCCAAGGCATGTTCTTGACGCCACAGTGTAATCGTCTCTTTCCACACTGAACTCGCTCACCAATTATTCCCTCGTACAAAAACAGCTCTGACATAGATAATATTCCTTTGATGATAATGGCACATTTTTCGAACTTGACCAGCGCGTCCTCCTTCCCCACAACACCCCAAATGGTGCACACACCAACATGGTAAAAGAGCAGGCTTCTCATGTTGCAACAGTTCCCAGACTCTCATCATCATCATCATCATCATCATCACGGGCATATAATATTATGTTTTCTCGTAAAGCGTTGGTCCGAGCACTGGGTTTCCCCCCAGAAACACCCCCATCCCTGAAATTCATCTTCGAGGGAATGTGGGCACACTGGACACAGACGAGAAGAGCGATGTCGGGGAATTTGAAATCAAAGAATGACAGTATTGAGAATGGGAACTAAGCCCCAGAGACCCACACTACAGAAGAACGAGCCTCGATGAAACCGTAAAGAATATGCACGGTAATGGATGTTCGCACTAGTTAATAGGGACGTACGAATTGGCAGTCATAAAGGTATTTCATTAACCATGGCCTCGTCATGTTGAAAACAGATCGCAGAGAGAAAAAGACTGGGAGGTAGTGACAGGTCACGTAGGAGGATATGCATCAGAAAGAGGAACGTGAGGAATGGGTGGCACCAGATCGTTTGAACCGAAAATGGTGGAAAGTAAGAGAACCGAGGATAGCTGCGAGCGGAAATTGACTGGCGGAGGAGACAGTACCAGAGTGAAAAAANAAGAAGGCGTAGAGATGCGAACTGTATGTCGGCGAAGTCAACAGGGCAGAACAAAGACGAGCATCAGGCTTCACTATCCGCAATAACAATATGCAAATGCAAGTATCTCGAATCTGAGGTAATTTATAGCCTCGTCGAACGAAGAAACTAGGAGACAAAAGAGACTCCTGGATCGACCCCCTGAACTTTTGGTTCAAACGACGCCGGAAATATGTTGTGAAAATATGCAATGAACAGGAGCAGTACAAAATTCTCAAGGCAACCATAACAGATGGGGGAATAATGAACAGACAAGGAGAAGCTAAGAAACATGGAGATGAAAAAAACCACCCCCAACAGAAACAATGCAGGAAACAAAAGGCAAGATATATGTGCAAAAATTCAAAGAGGCTATATCTTTCCAGCAAAAGATGATGCTCACATATCGAAATGGTAATCGGCATCGAACACATCATCGGATTCGCCTGTCCTGGCGACACCACTCATCCGACGATCGCTGCCAGTGGATCTGTTAGACTGGTCCCAGGCGTCATCCCTAATATCTTCGTCCATGCGGTCTCGATCATGTTGGCTATCCTTCATATGATACTCCATCGAGCTCTCATTCACAAATGTGAATCCCTTGAAATTGGCCTGCATGCCGGGAGAAAGAGGGGTCGAGGCCCCCATCGTGATACCAGCCAAAGCAGCTGCACGCGCATTCAAGGACGACGACGTGTCGAGAGCCGTGGTGAACTCGGGGTCAAAATACGAGGTGTCTGTCACGGACTTTAGTTTGGGTTTGAAAGGTGGCACGACCTCCTTGCGAGCCAGCGCGTCCCAATCGATGTCGTGGAAGAACGGGTGTGCCATCAGTTCCTTGGCATCGCCCTTGGCACCGAGACGATGTCTGGGGTTCCGATTGAGCAAGCCCTTCACGAAACTTCGCCCTTCAGCACTCAGTGCATCGCGGGGGAATCGAACTTTGCCAAATGCAATGTTCTTGTACATCTGCTGGGTTTCTTCCGCATAGAACGGGCTCCATCCGCAGCACATCTCAAAGACCAGCACGCCCAAGGACCAGAAGTCAACCATCTTCGTATATCCTTGCTCGTCGAGTAGGACTTCCGGAGCAAGATACTCTGTCGTTCCACAGAAAGTGTTTGTCGTATCATTCTTCGTAAGGTTGGCCTTGGACAGCCCAAAGTCGCAGAGGGCAATGTGGCCGTTTGCATCGAGGAGAATGTTTTCGGGCTTGAGATCTCGATAGACAATGTCATGTTCGTGTAAATGCTGCAACGCCAGTATCAGTTCGGCGATATAGAACTTCGCCCGCTCTTCCGTAAATCTGCCCTCCTTTTGCAAATGCCAAAACAACTCTCCACCGGACATGTAGTCGGTCACAAGGTAGAGGTCCGTGGGTGTCTGGAATGAAAATTTGAGGCCCACAATGAATGGTGAGTCGGTCATCGCCGTTCGAACGAGAATGTTTCTTTCACCTAGTGTGTGTGCCACCTCCTTCTTCTGGATGATCACCTTCTTGGACAGTACCTTCATCGCATAAATTCGTTGGGTATCCTTCTTTCTGACCTGGTAAACCTGTCCGAATGTGCCTTTGCCGATAAGCTTGAGGATTTGGAAATCATTCGGGCCGACTTGTTTCTTTTCTGTCTTTTGAAAGTCCATTTGCAAGTAGATTTCTCCCGTAATCGGTCCATCACGCTGCCCACGGCTTTCGAGCGGGAACCAGCCTTCCAGTAAGTTTTTATCTTCCTTCAGGTTGAGACGCAATTTGATGTGGCCCAGAAACGCTTCTTGGTTAGAACGGTCATAGACAGAGATGTCAATCTCCGACTCGTCCCCGTGGACATCACTATGTAGTCATTAGTAGTTGCTTTCACGATAAACGAGAAACGGGAAGAAGTTGTCAAGGCGGATGAAAGGCTACACACAAAACAGCTTCATGGTTCCACTGGGGATCAATGACCTGACCTAGCCTTTTGCGATCAGGACCATCCATCAGGCTATTATGACTGCTCTGTCGACTCTTCATTGGAATGGCCATGGGCCGGCCCGAATCGCTGTTAGTCCGCTGAATCGGTACTGAACCAACCGCATCTACCCTGTTCTTTTTATGCTCTGCCTCTTGCGTGCCCTTGGAGATATATTCGTTCCACTCAAAGACACAGACCACATATGGATCGTAACTCGGACGCAATCCCCTGCCCTCGCGTATTTTAACCGATAGCTTGCCTTTTAGAGGTGCGACCGGAGGGCTTTGCTCATCTGGTGACGAGGACGCACGGATAGACGGTTGACCGTTTGACCGGGTTGAGTCCGGGTGGCTGCGGGCGGGTGAACTTGCTTGCGAATGACCGGATCTCTTGTCCGTGTGTTGCGTCTCGTTTGACATCGCCCGCGGCGTGAGTGGAGGGGTATTCTTAATACGCGGACCAGCGGCCGCGCTGTCTGTCAGCTTTGCCAGTTCCACAGAAGACTTGGAAATCGATTGGGAAGATTCAGGGGATTCTGGTAGAGTTTGAGGCTGAGAAGGAGGGAGTGAAGGGTTAGAGAAATCAGACGCGAGCACAGCATCGTTGGACACGCTCGAAACAGGAGATGAGATGTGCCATCTCTTGGAAGAATTCTTCGGCATGATAAGGCTTTTTAAAGCGCGATAGACAGAACCGACCCCCTTCTCCACAAGAGCGGCACCGTTCTCCGCTTCCTCCGTGTCCCTTTGTATGATAGAAGAACTTGAAGAAAGAGGGGGTGTGGGCAGCGACTTGGGATCGGCCAGTTTCAACGACCCCTCATTATTGTCTAGTGGGTCGCATTTCAGTGCAGGAGCGCTCTCAGGCACCTGATCACGCTCCAAGAAAACAATCGACCCAGATAATGAGCGACCGTCACTGGAAACCTCCGCCTCTCCCGTATTATGAAATGGACCTTCTGACGCAAGAGGGATGGTGAAAGATCGCTGGAGGTTGTTGGGATTGGAGGAAGAAGTAGAATCGGAACAGGCACGAACCTGCGCAAAGAAACTGTGCATTATTCCAGGGAGACGCTTATCAGTTGGATCGAGCTGTGGCGTTGCCATTCCCGAGGGAGTCGATGTTGACGAGCCGATTTGGTCTGGGGCGTCATCATCCTGGTGTGCGCTGCACAGGTGGTGGACATTAGCCATGGCTATCGGTGAGCACCAAGCTGCAACTTCAAACTCGAATGACAAGAATAAAAACAGTGCACAACAGTATCAGCGACAAGGTGGTGGTTCCATCAGTACACACTGAGTGCGGATGTGATGCTTTAGACTGCACACCTAGCGGAGGAGCACATTTCGCAGGCATTGAACAAAGAGGCAGTGGGTCAAGTGTCAAGGTTCAAGAAAAAAAAAATTGGGGGTGCAAGTCGGTAGGTAGAGGAGGACTGTTGAGGATGATGAGATAGCCCAAGCTGCTCAGTGCAGGAAAACAGCACAGCCCATAGAATTGCTCACATTGGGAGCTCTTGGTCAGTGTAGCTGTGGAGGTTTTCTGAGCGGCTGGGGCAAAAAAAGAAGAGAAACAATCATGAGTCTATCGACAATCAAAATCAGCTTGCCGAGAAAAAGCCCACCGCCCCCTGTGTGTGGGCTTGGCATTGCCAAATCAGCCCCATTTGGTCGCCACCAAGCGATGATTTACAAGTACTTTGACCATTCTCAGAAGAAAAGACAGCAGCAAAGCATGCAAAACAGGAACAAATCATATCAGACAGCACACAGCGTCGGCAGCACCACAGTGAGTGACCCCAGCAGAGCTGGGCAATGACAATTGAGACAGGAGTAATGGCTGTGACTCACTTGTGAATGATCGCATGTGGCAATGGATGGGCTTGCACCTGGCGACCCATCTTGCTGTACTCAGCCATGGTGAAGTCCCTAGTCGTCGAGAGAGACCGGCGACGGGCCCCTCCTGTTATGTAGATTAAGCACAAGGTGTCACCAGCGAAGACGAAATTCCGCCCGCAGTCAGCTCCACGAGGGGGCTGAAAAAAAAATTAATGTGACACCAACACGCGTTCTGTCGAAGAAAGAAGAGAAAGAAAGAAAAAAGACAGGTTCACAGGATAGCAGAACAGGGCGAGGCAGGTGAAAATTTTCGACGGACAAGCGAAAAATCGACCCAACCTGCCTGGTTGGCTGGGCGAGGATGACCAAGGGTGCGGAATTTAACGTGGTTCGGGCGGTTTAGTTAGTGTCAAAGATTGATGACAGAGCAAAGTGGTAAGTGGGATGCGAATCGACCGTCGCGGGCTCCGACTGGGAGATTCTTGGGAATCGACAGACCCGTGGTGGGGATGAGCGGTGGGTTTCGGGTCCAGCGTCGGGCGTTTTGCAACGGCGGCGTTCTCCTGAATCTTCACCACTCCTCTCCTGCCCGCCGATGATGTAAGACGCTGTCAGTCTGTTGGGCAAGCCATGTCGTATGGAAAAATCAATCATTCATAATAATACATAGTATAGACACCATTGGACAGGTGGTCTCGACATACCTTTCTTGTCGATGCGGAGTGCTGCGAGTGCTCCAAACAAACCAGGGCCTCGACAAAGGGGCGGTCGTCTCGCGCTGAATCTCGAGCTTGGTACGGGAGGAGAAGCTTTCCACTCGACACGAATGGCAAGATAATACATAATGAAAAATTATGGCTACCTTTCGGCTCCGGATCGGAGCCTTACTCCGCAGTGAGATTCAGTCCCTCCCTATACTTGGAGGTCCCTAGTCCAAAGGACCCCCCGGGCGAACACGACAAGTCTGAAGTTACGACGACGAGGATTATAAACAGGACCTCGACGGGTGTTCAGAATCGCAGTCAACGCATGCAAGTTGATTTTTGAAGGAGGACTGGGATTCGGGACAGGGAATTAGAGTGTGACTTTGTCAAGGTACGATGATGTCGTCGTGCGAGGCTTTTCTCTGGTCCCGATGTGGAGATGCCTGTCCCAGTAACTTTCCAGGGCGCCAAAGCATGTGCCGTGACAAACAGCCCAGGGTGCCTTTTTTTTTTTTCTTCTTTTCTTCGTCGAGACTTTTTTATGACTTGCGCCAGCTGCTTGACAGACAAAAAAAAAAGTAGACTGCCCTCTTCAGCTGCTACTACGTACTGCTGCTCCTACTACGTCCTCCCGAGTGCAGGTGTCACTTAGGTCAGCGGATAGATGTCGCTTTGGAGGTAACCCCGCTCGTAACCGCGCATCATCACGATCTTAGCAAGCAGAGTCCGCCAAAAGGTAGACGGAACTCCGTAAATCTCGTCTCGTCCCGAACCTGCCGGAGGAGAGTCTTCAATTGTGATTCCCGTATCTCTCCTCATTCTTGGCCAGCGGTGCCCGCGATGCCGTGTGCCCCAGCCAATGTCCATCGGGTCTCACGAGCGCTCAACCCCTTAAGACCGTGACTTGATCCCCCCTCCGAGGACCTACTGACGGGAGACATACACTATCGTCGTACCCACTGCGCTGTCGAGCGTCTCCCTGTTGTTGGCTCAGAATTTGTGGTTTTGTCTTGCAAAGCGCATCCATCCAGACCGCAAATCTACGAGTAGACTTTACGCCACCCCCTCAATGATGGCCCATCAGGCAATCAAATCCAAACCCTAAGCAAGCAGTACCCCTCAATTCAGATGGTTATCTGCGGTCCACGGGGTTCTGTAAGGAAGCACAGGAGGAGTCATGCAACTGAGGGGCCATCCTGCTAACATTATTATTATTGACGGAGACATGATGGCCGCTTGGTTCTTTTGGCGGGATCTCGAGATGCGGGATTTGGCCACTGGGGAGAACAAGGCTGCAGAGCAATTTGCTGGCAGCCTCCAAGACGGCGTAACAAATTAGCCGAGGGTGATATCTGTGCTGGGATTCCGCCAGCCAGGCTTCTCCCCCCCCTTCTTGTGCAGACAAGATGAAGCTTGCAGGAATTCCCCAGAACTTGGCGAGGAGAGCAGCTGACTTCATTCTTTCTACACCCGATGGCACAACAGGAGCGTCGTTGAGACGTCAGCCGTGTCACAATTCTCCGCCGCCCATGCCATGGAAAACGAGCGCGTACGAGCAAGGAGTGTGTCCGCAGAGGAGGCGCGGTGACACAGGGTTGGGATGCTCCAGCCTCTTGTCGTCTTTTCCAGTTGAATCATGTGTTGAGCAAAGACAGTACTTATGTCGTCATAACCCATGGTCTCATGTCTCGTTCTTACATTCCTGCGCAAGGAAATCCTTGCTCGGACTTGAAGGGAGAAATGGTTCAAGGAGCAATACGGAATACTTACTGCTCAGCCAAAACCCGAGTCGATGCTGTCTCATTGTCATATCGCGTGCCCTCGCCCAGGTTCGTCATACCACAAATTTCTGGCAAAAGTAACTTGCATTGTCCCCCCCAGATCCGTTTTCTGGGGCGCCAGATTGATTGTAACCTACTTATGGAGTACTATTGAAAAGTGCTACAAACTGCTAATGTTGCCACTTGCTTTTCGATCTTTGGTCAAAACCTGAAGTGACCATGTTGCGTGTGGTCACGCTTTCTTTTGAGTTTCTGCACCCTTTGAGGACTCAGGGCAAGGCGATCGATTCTGATGTTCCAGACTGATGCTAGCTGGAAACAAAAACAATAGTTGTGTCTACAATAATTGGGATCTGCAAAGACCCAATCCACCGAGAAACTATGTATCCGTAATTAACGGATAAACGATGGTGAAGTGGTCCGCTCGATACACCTTTTGTGCCAAGCTGGGCGCCAAACGCGTGCAAACTGGACGCGTCTCCGGCCCGGAGAGTAAACATGTCGCATCGTTCCATCAGTCTCAAATTTATACAAAAGTATATCCTCCTCGGTCATCTCTCAGAATTTTCGCCGTCCCTCCCAGACGGCCGGCCTCGAGTTCATCGGGGAACAACGCGAAACGCGCCAATAACACCGACGATAGCGCTAGCACTTCAAAACTGACTGCAAGCAAGCGATGGTCCATAGTCTCTGGCTCCCGCAACGTAGACGCCAGTTACTAGTTGGCGACCAAGGATGCGGCGGAGGCCTACTCTTACATGCATGCATGTGTCGCTCGCCTTTCGGCCATGGTCTTCAAGACGAAGACTCTGAGGATGAGTTTGAAGTGAGCGAAGATGAAGACGATGGCGAAAACGATACGAAGAAGACAGCGATGAAGAAAGGCGTCGAAAACAAGCCTGAAAGCCGCCAGTGTGATGGTAGCGAAACATGTCTGTGCAACAGGCCTGCTCCAGAACATCCAGAACATCAATTTACCATCACCAACGCTGGCGTTCAAAAGTACGGCATGCAACATATCCATGCCGACTTGCGCCGTCCAGACCTGTTCCAGATGTACACGCTCAATGACCATGCGGGCTACGGCTTGGTGGGAGTGGTGCAGGATCTCCTGCTCGACTTCGTGGAAAATGGCAGTGGGCCATGTGCGAAGCGACGGCAATGTTTTTTTCTGCTTGGCGACCTTGGGCCCATGTTCATGTATGTTTTCATACCCTCTTTGTCCCACAGCAAGCCCGATTAATTCTTGTTTACGACAATGAAGGGTTGACGACGAAACTGTTACTGATACCTGTTTAACTGTTGTGTGCATGCTCCTCACCGTCTTGGGAAACTCCAGCGTTTGGATCTCCTCAAACGCGACTCGGAAGTCAGAAACCTTGCCTTCGTGATGTCCATGTACATCGAGCGGGCCGCGTCGTTGGGTTACGATTTTTTCCCCCCAAGATGACAGTGAGGACGATGATGACGACGACGTGCGTGGAGGCAAAACTGAATGCCCACAACTTCGAGGCCTACATTCATACCTATGCCAATAATACAATCTGGTGTTGCTTCCTGCAGCATACACGGCTCTGGCTCAACAGGGATTGAAAGATGCAGAGGTCAAGCTGCCCAGGATTAGTTCTGACCCGTGGTGCTGGGACGCTGGCCTCAAGCAGTACAAGCGCGCCCATGACCACCCGACTGGTCTTCTTTCATCTGCGAACCGTATACTAAAAATCGGTGAGGATTGCTGTGATATCACTGCCTGGAGCAGTCAGGATCGCAAAAAAACACAGCTTTGGCGAGAAAGACCTGCTGAGCAAAAAAGAGATAGACGCCCTTAAGGAGGGGTTGGTTCTGCAATCAACTTAGAACGACCTGGGCTCAGGCCCATTTCATTTTCTCCGACCCCAGGTCCTCTCGGGAGATTTATCTCAACCGGATTAATGCGTAATGGTGAAGGTGCAAGGACGGATTTGTACATCGAACTTTTCATCATGGGGCTATTGTTCTTTTCGTTTTTTTCGAATTGGATCTGCACACTATTTAATACAGATACCTGCTTTCAATTCTACGTAGGCACGCCTTTCGATTGTTCGAAGATTCAGACACCTATGCATTCTGATTCAGTTTTGATTGTCTCAATTGTTGAGATTGAATGGACTGCCTGTCAACCCTTGGCAATGAGACAAGCAACTTTTGGTGTTGAAATCTCGTCTGGCCAGCTGGGCTTCTTCTCGTGCAAGAGTGCAACAACAGAACCAGGGAGCGAGAAACACCAACCTGGGGAAATGGTAAATGCCTGTTTGAGCTGGATACCGGTGACGACAGGTAGGCGTCGTGCATTTAGGGCCGTGGTAGAGAAAATCTCTTTACTTACCGACAATCATAAGGCGAACCTACCCTCCAACAACCCTACAGGAGCTCACCATGCTCTGGCACATGAACTGTCTCACCGACAAACCCAGTTGGGATTCAGAAGTGACATTTACCTTCTCCCTTATCTTGTCTTCATTTGTCAAAGTCCCTGCACATTAATAAAATTTCTATTTTGGGGATAAGAGGTGTATTCAGATGCTTGGTGAAGAAATCGCAGCCAGTGGAGAGAAGAGGCCTTGTGCGATGAGAAGACTGATGTTGCCCGAAACGATGGTAGACTGGGTCATCGAAGTGCGTCGACTGGAGGCAAAATCTTTTCCAAAAGAAACCGGAGTCATCACAGTATTTGATGGAGATATTGTTAAAGCTGGTCGTGCTGTCCCCTGATCTCTCAGGGAGGATGCGAGAGTGGCAGCGGCACGTCTTGGAAGATGTCCGCTGAGAAGAGAAGGACTATCGTCCAATCTTGAACAACCAACTGCGGGACTCGGTCCATCCTTCTCTTTCCCCTCTGGTCTATAATCGCACCCACACTGTCAAGGACAAACCTGTCTCGATCGATGAAGTGATCAGGATATTCCGGAGAAGGGAAGAGTTTCCCAGGCCCGGCCATGATGGCGCTAACCACCCACATTTCCCCGGTGGTATTTGCCGTCATCGAACATGTATTCCAAAAATATTCAATGGCTCCCATGCGACGTGACGTTCTAGTCTATTTATTCAGGATCCGAACCTGATCTAACCAAGACGAGTCCAGAAGACACCATCAAGACAAATTCAGATGCAAGATCAGCTAACTTGCATCCAAGAAAATAAAGAGACCTATGTTGGGTAATCGGGCAGATTATCACCTGCGCGATCCCGTTGTGGAATACAACTCCCCCAGGGCTCAAGAGCCCTCTGGACGCCAAGGGATTTCGTATGAGCGTTTAAATACGAAGTCGACCTGGATGGCATTGATGAAGACCAATATCCACCGCGAGAGGAAATGAGCACGAAGAGTATTGGTACACCGTTGAAGAGTGGAAGGAAGAGGTCTGCCAGGTGACGGAAATCGAACCGGAACAGGTCCAGGCTCCGCCAGTCCCTCCTTACGAGTTGTAGTAGCCTGCATGGAAGGTATTTTGATCAGTTCCCCTAACTCCTCCCAACATCGCGTTGAGCCATCCGAGCTGGAAGAGGACACGAAAACTGGGCCACCACAAGATCTTTGTCCTGTTCCTCGTCAGTTCAAACATCTGCGCCATTTCAGTCCACGTCCAATCCACAGCGAAGAGACTGGTGGGAAGAGATGGTCCCCAGTCAAGATGTCGTGGGATGCCTACCGTAGGAACTGCAGGACCGACATAACCGCTATTTAGCTATCAATGACATCCCATTCAGAATGAAAGAAGCCAGGAGCAGATCCGCCTTTGAGTGAATCAGAAGAGGAATCTACCTCCAGAGAATCAAAGATGACATCTAACACAGCCACTCATTTTCATTATGTGAAAATTGAGATCCACACGGCCAACTTGAAGGTTGTCCTTAGGGGGGCAGTTATCCTGCGCCACCTATCCAACACCATGATATCTCTGCCTTTCGCTATCTATTGTTGAGTAAAAGTAATCATCGGTTCCAGCTATTTCAGGAACAATAAGGACATTCGCAAGAATAGTACTCCAATAATCTGTAGGATTCTTCTATTCTTGCGTTTCTGGCACGTCGCATGTCGGTCAACCGTTTGATCACGTGACCTTAACATCATCCGCCCGTCGTAAGCTCCATCCTGGCTTCGGAAATCCCCAAAAGCTGCGACAAGCAATCAGATGTAGCTGTGGAATGCGACAAAAGGACACCTTTTCTACGAACGTCCTCAACCATGCCCAGAAAACAGCGTGCAGCTGCGCAAGCAGCTGCTCGGTCTTTAAGTGAGTGGAAATTTTTGCCCGAGGATTTCTTTACACGATGAAAGTACATGTGTATTTTGTAGTACTCTCTGCTAAACTTGCAATGGTACCATTTTCTACAGAAGCTACTCCACAAGACATTCCTGACGTGTCAGACGAAGAGATGGCCGATGTGGCTTCCACCGATTCTACATCGCAGGACGATAATAAAAGTGACGACGCTGGCAACGAGACACAACAAACACAAGAAGGCGAAGGAGAAGGTGAAGGGGAAGCTCAGGCCGACAATGAGCAAGCTGCAGAAACAACAGAAACAGGCACACCCGCACCGGACACGGAACAGGCATCGCAGCAGGACACACCTCGATCAGGGGGAAGAGCTTCCGCGCTTCACCCTCCGCGACGCCGTCGCCCTGGACGCCCACCCAAGAATAGACCGCCTGACTGGGAAGCACCTCTGGACGATGAGAGACCTTCGCGCGCTGAGGTTAGTACACCAGTGAAGCGGAGAGGGCGTGGCCGTCCGGCTGGAGGTGGGAGATGGGGGAGATCAAAGGGAGGTCCATCGCATGTCACGCAGCTGCCGGTTGATAAGGACGGGAATGTGATGGAGGTTGTAGACGACGAGGTCGTGCTTCCCGAGGATCCAGAGGGAGAGACCAAAGTGGACAAGTTGGGCAATCTGCTTGGAGGTCGCGAGTACCGCGTACGGACGTTCAAAATCTTGAACAGAGGAGACAGAGAGTACATGTTGTCGACGGAACCTGCGCGGTGCATTGGGTTCCGAGACTCGTACCTCTTCTTCCAGAAGCACAGGATGCTCTATAAAATCATTATAAATGACGAGGAGAAGCGCGACTTGATTGAACGCGACATCATCCCGCATTCCTACAAGGGCCGTGCCATTGGCGTAGTCACGGCGCGATCAGTCTTCAGGGAATTTGGTGCAAAGATTGTCATCGGTGGGCGCAAAGTTATCGACGACTACTACGCTCAGGCAGCCAGGGATCGAGGAGATGTCGAAGGCGAGCTGGCTGTTCCTGAAGACAAGCTGCCTGGACCTGGGGAAACCTACGACAAGAACAGATATGTTGCATGGCATGGAGCAAGTGCTGTATATCACACGGGGGTTCCATCCGTGCCCATGACACCGGGCAAGGCCGTGGACTCCAAGAAGCGCAGGGTCGTTGTGACGGGAGACAATTGGATGGTTGAACATGCCCGAGAGGCCAGGTGAGAGATTGCTGGCCCACCTCCCCCACCTTTATAAGATTTCAGCAGGTTCGATGCCCGCCTCGACTACGTCCTGTACTGACTGGCTCGTCTACAGTCGCTTCAACTCAAGCCTAGTCTCCTCGCGTCTCGAGAATCTCGATGGCGTATATGATATTCACACCAATATCATGATGTATCCCAAAATCATGCAGCCCACACATGCCCGATGGGAGCCCGTCGAGCTGCCTGAATCAGACGACTCGACCAGACGACGCTTACTAGACAGTGCCTCGTCAGTCCTGAACAGGACCGATGCCGACGGCGACACCCCCATGGAGAACACCAAAGACGGCAGTCGAAACTCGACCAAGAAGAAAGGTAGCGATTCTTCACAATTAAAACCATCGACATTGTCCTCGACCATCTTCCCACCTGTTCCTGCGATCTTCAGCCGTAATTTCAGTATCCACGACATCCACTACGAGTCCGCACCCGATTCGACGCTGGGAAATCCTGGTCTTGGCGGACACATGCACGACATTGGGCACAACGGACTCATCGAGCTGTCCGACGAAGGCAAACCGGTGTTCAAGATGGACGCAGACGTACTGGCCGAACTCCCCCCAGAGTGCCGGAAAGCGTACATCGAAGCCGCGGCTCGAGAGTGGGAGTGGAAAACGCGTTGGACAGGGGAGGCGCAGGATGGAATGCGTGCAAAGCTGCCGCTGAACTATTCGTGGAATCCTTGAGGAACACAAAACCCCATTTTGCCTTTCTTTGTTCGTTCTACTGGCGTTGATTTTCTTTTCTCTCTCTCTTTAGGCGGGTAGTTTTTGTCTCTTTGATGTGGGGATAGATAACGGGTTTGCCTTTTTTTTTTTTTT
>FQSS02000671.1:4783-15168 GCA_900128795.2 Malbranchea cinnamomea | reverse complement strand
AAGTTAGCGGAGCTAGGATCAGGGACATGGTTGGTGTTTTAATTTATTGTTGTATCTCTTGTCCCTTTTGTTGTTCTCTGATTTTATTAGAGGAGTACAAAGGGACAGTTGACAAAGGACAACATATTTTCTAGATTTGGTATGATTGACTGATTGAGTGATCAACCCCTCGTTTGGAGCAGACTTAGAATAATTGTGCCATGACCCTGCCTGTCCGTCAGAGTATGTCGTAACCGCCCCCCGTCAGACAAAAGTAGGCAAAATCTTTCCGGTCATTCTTCTTTTCCTTGTTCCGATTGCGGGGTCCAAGACGACAACAGCAGAGATGTTGGGCTCTTCCGAAGAGTTCGGGTATTCAAGGGAAGTAAAACCCTTGGAAATGGGGATGCACGGCAGGCGGGATTGCCGCTGCATCCTCGTCGTCTCTTCGATAAAATTCTCCTTCCTTTGACCCGGAGGACTGACTGGCAGCAGCTCTCCGACGAAGAGGGGTTCGCCGTGGGCAGTAGCTCGAACTGCCCCTCAATGATTGCATCAGGAGCATCAGGTACGTACACTCGATCCCTAACCCATGTAACATAGACAGAAAAAAAAAGTGCATAGAGGAAGAATGAGGAGGACGACGACGACGACGATGATGATGAGGGGGGTTACTAGGACCATCAACATACCATTCCTTCTTCCTTTCTGCTTGATTTTTACATGATTGTCAGGTATTTCTGCAGATGCTGGCGAAGCAAATGCATACCGACATACTACCTGCCTACCTGCTTTGACACATGCCCATACAGCCTAAGCCCCGCGCGACCCCGCGTCCCGGTCCCGGTCCCGTCCTCGACTTAACCATCGAACCTGTCGAGAGATCAAAAAGATTTGGAGGGGCAGATTTGAGGTAGGTCGTCGTAGTGGCGTAGAACATCGGCATGTCGTGTCGACACCAAGCACGGTGCGATGCTGCCCGATACACCTACACATGCAGCTTCTTTGCGGGAAGGACGGGGCAGATCCGGAGACCGGTCGTTACATGCATGGGAGGTGTCGACCAAAAGTACAAGATACCAGACTCATCGTAACGAGGGGTTTCGGGGAGAGGGCTTGGAAGATACCTATATTCCTTCTCCGTATTGCCAGAGTAATTGATTTGCTTCAGAGGGGATGATTAATGAGCAACAATATGTTTAGCTTGACATGATGTTTTGACGCTTGGAGGGTTCGGAGAGTGTCTAATGCCAGCCTTAGGCTGTTCTCTTTCCTTTATCATCACAAGATGATGTCCCCTTCAGATGTCGGGAAACACAACGACCTGGTTCCAGGCTTGTCGGGGGACAGCCCAGAATGTGGAAAGTCGTATATCACAGCCGTGTACAGGTGCTTGCTGTTCTGAGGATGCTCTGTGGACGGCCTCCAGGTGCCAAGGTGGATAGCAGGTCATCATGAGAATTACCGGCTGGCCGCTGCAGGAGGATAATAACGCCACCCAGTCATCCTGACTATACGAAACGTTGCAGGAAATAATGGGGACTTGGGTTGGTATGGCAGGGGTAAAGTGGTTGGTTTCCCTTCTGACTGTTGTGGCAACGGGATGATCGTGGTCATCTGGGCACTTCGCACTCAGCTCGGCGTTTCATAGGTGGTGTCGAGAGGCCACAGAATCGAGTCATCCCGAGCACAGTGAGATATAGGCAGCAAGAAACAACGACAGAAGAGGCTGGGGGAAGGAAAAAGCTGACACTGTGCGGCGACTTGGAGGAGTGATAAATGCATGTGCCTGGAGCATCATCGCTCATTTCTCCACCTTGGGCTGGTTGGCTTGATGTCTTGAGTTGACAGGTTGCTGGAAAGATGATGTGATGATGATGTCGATGTCTCGCAAGCACGACGCCTGTTGGGCCAAACACGACTGACAGGCGACAACCTCAGAGAACGGAGGGAGGCCGTCCGCGGCACAAGTTTAGTCTTAGTAATCAGTCATAACATCCCATCATTACCATACGGAATACTCCGTACACGACGCGCTACGACGAGGTCAAAACGGCGTTCTCGCCAAGAGTTTTGATGACTGGATCTTGGCGTGCGACCCCCCATGCAGAAACTCTTTGATGCTCTCGAGAAATGATACCACTAAGGCAAAGCAGGGGCAAGTTTCCCTGGTAATGAAATTTACTTGTGCCCAAGAAGTGCTTCAGAGTTTGATAATTACACTAAATAAGATGTCAAATTTCAAAAAGAGGAACAACAGAGAAGGCAGATCAAGTAAAGTGTGACAGTAGCTGCATTTCGTTCTCAAACATATGATAGTCCTCATAAATAGAATCAGGAGGTGGCATATAATGAAGTGGATGACCACATAAAGCCATGATACTGGAAAATGAAATGTATATGATGATGGTGTTTAAAAAAAATCACAAGACATCTGGACCCTTGGTCCATGTGCTGGAGACCATTGGACCAGCCTTGTCCCCCAATGTTCCACGCATCCGTGATTTTGTTAAGGGATTGAATGCTCTTCCTTCTTCAGCAGAGAAAGCACTCCTTTCAATTTGGAGAGTCAGGCAGTTACCAGCCAGGAATCCTGAGTACCATTCAATCTCCAAAAGCAGGCATGCCCGCCAGGGGACTTGCAAATAGTGAAGTGTCAACAGATTGGCCTTGGGAGAACAGACGGCGGTTGCCCTCTGCAACTTCATTGACTGGCGGACCAGAAAAAAGGATTGCGTCCAATCAGATAGTTGAGGTCTTTTCTCTGCACGCCGATTGGCAGGAATTGGGTTCGAAGCTCGTCCGCTGGCGCCAACGCCAGTCGCTTGTGCCAGAAATGATTATGATTTCCAAGTACTGTAACAGCGGTTTTGCTTTTCGGTTTCCGTCGAGGATTTGGAGACATGGGAATAATAGTGGACGA
Organism: Malbranchea cinnamomea; assembly: GCA_900128795.2. Lineage (NCBI taxonomy): Eukaryota > Fungi > Ascomycota > Eurotiomycetes > Onygenales > Malbrancheaceae > Malbranchea > Malbranchea cinnamomea. The sequence goes on along the minus strand of FQSS02000671.1, from coordinate 12,266 downwards.
TGGCTCTTGCTGCGGGCTGCGCACCTCCACCAAAACGGCAGGCCGTGCATGGCGCACGCTGCATCTGATGATCTGTATTATTGTGTAAACCAGTTAACATGGCCTGGATCAACTCTGGCCATGGCCAACGCGCGAGAACGCCCTCTTGACCGCCTCCAAGGCAGACGTCTTTGCTGAGTTGAATCGTAGGTCTGTGGAGAGGCGTCGAGATAGACTCGAGACCAAAACCTGCGCTCACCGCGCAACGCACACGATGGTTGAGAGATTGGTCCAGATGGCCTGTTCAGAATATGGAGATGCTGGCCCACCACCCACAAATCATCATCAGGTCCATGGGGGTTTCCACAGCGGAGGCGAGGGTTTCCTCCTTTTTCGTGCGGCGGCGGCACACGGGTGAGGAGTGTAGTGCAGAGTGCTCCCCCACTACTACGACGACTACGACGACTTGAAGCCGCAGCTCACGCACTCCTGCGTCCACAAGTTTACACAGCCCGAGTATTTTTACACAGTCCTGACTCGCTGGTCCCGTCGTTTTTCCAAGTGGTGCTGGCGTACAATGAACGAAACAGCAAACTCTTCTCCTGCAAACCATTTTCTTTTCTTTCTGTCCAGCCACTATCATTTTTATCATTTCTCTTGATCAAAAGCGCAAGAGAAGAGCAAATTTCATTATTTGCCCCCGGACCAGTGTTCACCGACGAGCCATTTTCTTAAAAAAAATTTTTTTTTATTTTCTTGTTCTTTCCTTTGGATGAACAGTCTTTCGCCCGTGGCTTGGTGGTTAGTGGGTCAGAGCACTCGAGACTGCAGTCGAGCGTCAAAGAAGCCGAGTGCTAAATTTAAACTAGCGCAGTGCTAGTTCTGCTCGTTCCTTTGCCCTGGATGGACAGAGTTGCTGCGTAAAGTTTTTGTATCCTTCTCTGTCCTCATACGGTGAACGATGTTGAAAGCAGCTTGACCCAACTGACCCAAGCATCACGAGAAATGTCATACAATAATGACGCCTAAGGTGCGTACGGAGTACAGAGGATTAAAACAGATGTATCCACCAAGGAAGCAGTATCCTCAGCAGCCGTGGTACGTGTACGGTGTACGGAGTCGATCCGAGTGCCTCTCGCGGTGATCCTGCTGGACGGAGGCAAAGGGAAAACTGACCCTGTTGTTTTGGCCGGCCATGGTCAGCAGATTACCGAAACTGTGCTGTTTTCTCAGGATTCAGCAGGTTCGTCATTAACTTATTATTAATATTAAATCATTCCTCAAGTTACAAGGAGCCGTGACACTGTCTATACAAGTACACAGCTGGTGGCGAAGGAAGTTTCGCTCGATTACTAAATACGGAGCCGTGGAGTGGACAAACGGGCGCGCCGGCTCTCGTCAGACCCTTGTAACGAGCGTACGGCCAGCGTAATTCCCGTACAGGTTCTTTTTTAATTAATTTTTTTCTTTCCTTGCTGGCCAGTGGTGTTTCGCCCGCCGGCCCAGCGAGTCCACTCTCTGCCACCATCGTCCTCACTTGCGGTGGGTGAGACTTTGTTAGTGGCTCTCTGTCTCCCCAAAATTCCGGGCCCCTTCTGGTTGTGTGCTGTCTCCAAGGGCTTCTCCCTCCCTCTCTCTCTCTCGCCCTCTTCTCTCTTCCTTTTCTTCCCTGCGTTTCGCCCCCATCATTTTCCCCTTTCCCTTCGAGCCAGGTTGCGAGACCCAGAGCCTCTTGGTCGCTTGGTGACACTGCCCGCCCGCCCGCCACGGTGTGAAAGTCGTCGTCTTGGGAGGGCTTGTTGCCAATCTGACTCTCGCGCTTCCACACTTCCTGCTGGCCTCCTGACTGGAGAAACAAATTTTCCTCTTCGAGCCGAAAGTGTCTTAGCCTCCTGGTGTCACTCCAACGCCTCCTGCTGCTCGTGGGTGAGGGTCCTGAGGGAAGAAAAGCAAACCCTGTCTCTTCTTCCTCTTTTCTTCACCACCGCAACCGCCATCTCCCTCTCCTTCCTCAATCCTTCTTTCTATCACTTCCTGTCCTCTTGTTCCTCTACTCTATCAATCTCCCCGTAACGAGCTTTTCGCTAAGCCTCGTTTTGTTTAACTCACTTTTTTTTGTTGTTGGCGTCATCGTCCATCGTCCTCCATCTTCTCTCTTCTTCCGCTCCCTTTTCCTCTGCGACTGTGACGACGACGTCAACATCCTCTTTGCAAAAAGAAAAGAAAAAAAAAACCAACATCGTTGGGCGAATCTTGGTCATCAACGGAGCGTAAAACGACTGCTTCTTTCTTGCATCGTGTGCTCCTTCTTTTCTTCTGCGCACGGTTATCGTTGACACGAAGTACCGTCATTTGCGTCTCGTCACCAATGTCGCAATACTAGAGTCCGAACAGTTCGTCCAACCGTTCGTGGAGCTACGGCTCGCCGCCAAAGCTTTTTGAAGCACGGGTCGGTGGAAGTGGTGTAGACGGGTTTGTTGCTGTCCCTCGCGTCGCCTGCTAGGGCTGCTGTTGTCCCTGGTTCTCAGTGTGGCTGACCTGAGAAAACGGAACCGTTTCTTCCTCTTTAGATCTTCAAAACGTCTACATCTCTACCTCTGCCCTGCTCAATCCTCCAATCATGCCCTCCTTCTACTCGTCTGCCTTGAACGCCTTACCTCCGACGCCGCCGCACGTCAACATGGTCGGCCGCATGGAAACCGATCCTTCATTCTACGCCAGCAACCATTCCACCGTCTACTCCATGAGATTTGGTGCGAATACCGGCGACTTTGTTGACAAGTACTCGCAGCCTCCCTGCTATCCCAACCAAGTTTCAATGCCACATCACCCGCAATCGTTGCGTCCGTCTCAGAGTGGTAGAGACTTGCTCTCTTCTCACATTGGTCACCAAGCCTCGTATGGCCATGTGAGCACAGCCAACATGCTTCCTCCCATTCGAGCGAGCACGAAGCTTCCCCCAATGGATAGCGCAATTCCCCCGCAGTACCGGCGACAGGAAACTACAGTCAAACAGGATCAACGGCCGAAAGAGGAAAAGTCGACTGGCGGCGTGGCAGCCCATCTGGACTACGAAATGGATCAAATGGCAGACTTCGTGGCTGAGATGGCCCAGGGAATGTATGCTTTATACACGTCTAAGTTGGTACTGGCAGATATTGACTTGATTCGAAGCATCTACCCAGGAACGACAGTCTCCCCCCAGTTCCGAAAATACGTTCTCCAGATCCTCTCGTCCACCCGTTTGCCAAGCTCGACAATTCTCCTAGGACTCTACTACCTGGCGGCCCGTGTCCGTATGCTTTCTGCAGCGGAAGTGTATGCGTCTGGCTCAGCACAGCTCTGTCGCATGCTGACGATCGCCTTGGTCCTGGGCAGCAAGTTCCTCGACGACAATACCTTTCAGAATCGATCCTGGTCCGAAGTCAGCAACATTCCCGTTGCAGAATTGAATGCAATGGAATTGGAATGGCTCTTTGCTTTTGAGTGGAAAATTCATGAGCGTATTCACGACAAGCAGGACGGGTTTATGACTTGGAGGGCTCACTGGGAAACCTGGAGAGCCAAGGCTAATGCGCGGGCGCACGAGTCTCGAGTGAAGCTGAGTCCAATCGATACCAACATCCCGAGACGTCATATCGTGCACACGCCAATGCTCTCGCCAGATGGCCCGATTCCGCCCCAGTATCAGTCGAGCACCTGGCTTGCGCCGTTGTCCTCTGACTACTCTCCCCCGTCGGCACCAAATAGTGGGCCCAACACACCGGACTACTATCAGCCGGCACCTTGGGCCTACAACAACCTGCCCCCGCCGTATTCGCGGAACTGGGGCGTTCCTCCGCCCTACAGCCAAGCGGTACCTAGTTCCCAACCTCCATCTTATCATCATACGCCAGTCTACCATCAAGCCCTGTCCCCTCCGGTTTGGACCGGCCATGGGTCCGGCTGTGGATGCTTGTACTGCGCGAAACACCAGGAGAACTATCTGCCGTCTCTTCCATTTGGTCTTCAGCCTGTTGCTGGGTGAACTAGAGCGAGCCGACAAGCGGCATTTGACAGGCTTTTCCGGTTTCGTTTCGACGATTCTCGTGTGGACTACTTCTTTTTTCAAAAACAGCCATCTTTGGTGCCTCTTTTTCTTTTCTCCTTTTTACGACCTCGAACCGTTTCAGTTTCTTCACGATGCAATAATGTACTCAGCTTCCAGTCCTCGATTTTTTCTCTTGCCTTTTTGTCATGCGCTTCCGTTCCCATCTGAACCAAAAAGTGTTCTTCTCGAAAGAGCGTCTGCACTCACTGTTAGACCAGGCGCCGCATTTGAGCGACCAAGTTCGTGGGCGTTCAGTTCACGTCTACCTCAAATCAGTGCTTTTCTGGTCATTCTTCGGACTCGTTCTATTGATCTACGGAATGATCTTCTGCGCCCGAGAGGGATTGACTCGAAACTGCTGCCTTCTGTTATCAGCAGTCATGTTTTTCCTGCTTTTTTTTTCCGTGGCCTTTTCTTCTCGTGATGGGAATTTTTCTTCCGTTGGCTCCACTGCTCTCCTCTTGGGGCATGGATTTCGCACATTGTGTAATTTTGACCGCCATAGACTATTTGTTTCCCATATGCTGCTTTTATTTCAAATTTTCCTTTTTTTTCCCCTGAGAGGCATTGTTTCCACTCAAGTTTTACACAGGATGTTTGGCGTTGATGTCTTTTTTCCTCTTCTGACCAGCCGTATTGCAACAACCACATGTCCTCGAGAATCCCCCGTCATCTCTTCCTTCAGGCCTGATTTGCTTTGTTGCAGCTTTCTGTTTCCCTGGTTGTTGGCCTGGCGGCATTCCAGTCACATTTTCAGACTTCAGAGACGTGAAATCTATGACATCTCCTGCAGTTATGAGCTCTGTCTTTTGTTGGCGGAGGTTTCACTTTCCGATTGGTTTGACTTGCGTCTTCTGAAGAGCTCGGAAGTAAATGCCCCTAGTCCACTGCTTAATTCTTACCCGTGTCTCTTCCCCTTGTTATGACAAGCTCCGCACTCCTGTTGCTTTGTGTTTTCTCCCGGTTGATTCCACTTGCTAGGTTTTAATGGTTGTTGTTCTTTCCATCTCAAATCCGTTTTGCCCATGGGTTGCTATACATACATCATCCGGTGGACAAAAACAAAAAGATACCCTCGTTCTCCATGTCTCCAGGGTTTTCCCATTTCCTTATCTATGCTCTCTGATTTTCGCACTGAGTTTTTGCTTCTCTTCCTCTTAATGCGCTGAACAATTCCCGATAACTTCTACACTTATCTCGCCCTTTTCGTCTCTGGTCCAGTTTTTCTCTGGACATAACCTACAAACTCTACAATCAGGAGGGCGAATGAGTTTTCTTTTGAAGATTTGAGTTCTTTCCCGTTTTGTCTTCAGTGGCTTTTCGCAATATCCCCCCATCTGTAGGTATCTAGAAATGGAAATGTAAAAAAAAGGAGCTGGGCTTAGTGCCTGACCCGATTGATTGTTGGATACAGTTTTCCCCTCTTTAGTCCCAATTGTAGTGTTGTGTATTGCTGGGAGCTCGGTGGTCACTAGATGACCTGGGTATGATGGATCTCTTTCGGCCCAACTATGTTATGGAAGTTCTCCAAGCACGCTCGATAACCATTTGTAATAATCGTACATGGCAACTGCTCTGAGGGTTCTCTGGATCTCATCTTACAGGATGAGGGACACCCTTCAATAGACGCTCCCCCGAATGCTCTGATCATAGCGTTTGTCCTTTTCATGTGCATCGTCATCATCCGAACTATCAACGCCTTCTTGGTCTCCGTCCGCTTCTTGCTCGCCCTTGTCAATCTCCAGCGAGCGCTGACACACCGCCAAACGGCTTCCCTCGTCACCGCCATCATCATCGTCTCTATCGCCCAAGGAGTTGGCAGTTCCCCGACCTTGATCCTGACGCGGTAGCCCAGGTGAAATCTCGCTAGTATTATCATTGTCACTGTCTCCCTTGGTATCTCCACGATGTGATGGTGGTTTGGCCCTCTGACGTCTACGGTGATTTTTGGTCTTATTGACATTGGGTGGGAGTGTTGTGCTCTTGTGACTCGCATCGATTTCTTTCGAGTCGTCAAAGTGGCCCTCGACGCCGCTCTGGGAGCCTCCCCCGTCGCGCCCGGCGAGGCTACAGATGGCGAGTCCCATGGTTATCTCTTCTTCAGAGGTAGCGGGCTCTTGCCCCGCCGGCTGCTTGCACACATCTTCGTCTGCCCTATCTCCCGAATCTTGCACTGATGCTTCAGGCTGTGAGTCCTCTGCGAACGATTTTTTTCTCCGTGCGAGCTGTTTCTCTCTCTCTTTCTGGTCACACTCGTACAAGAGGTCCCTCGTATTCTTCCTAAGCGGCTTTCGTTTTCTGTTATAGTTCTGCGCGTGGTCACATCCATTGGGACAACCTCCCCATTTCCTTTGAGGCTGAATGGAGGATTCTGCAGTGACCGGGGGGCTGGTATCGGCGAGACTCGACTCCAAGTTGGCGGCCTTTTCACGCTGCATCTTCAACGCCCACGCCTTCTTCAGCTCAGACCATGTACGGAGCTGCGTTCGAAGCAGATACTTGCCCGTGTCGGGGTTCTGCTCCATGATGACAAACTCGCAGTGGTTGATATTCCGCAGGTCCTCAAAATACTCCACGCTGAAGTGGTACCATTTCATTAGGAAGATGCGCGCCATCAGCCCGTGCGTGACGAGCACACAGACGCTGGCAAAGTTCTCCTCGCCAAAGAGCCGCCAGAGCGTCTCGTTGAACCCGCTGATGCGATCATAGGCGTCCGCCGCGCTCTCCCCGTTGGGGATGCGGTAGAAAAAGTGCCCGTAGTCTGCACGTTCCTGCCACATGCGCTCCATCTCGGCCGAGCAGGGCTGGAAGTTGCCAAAGTCCTGCTCGCGCAGTCGCGGTTCTTCGTAGACCTTGATCGACTCGCGCTGGTACGGAGACGGGGTAGGGTCATCGGAGGTGAGAGCCCGGAGCATGCCCTCTGTCGTCTCGCGTGTGCGACGATAGGGCGAGGTGAAGAAGTGGAGGGTGTCGTCGGGCCGGAGCATGGCGCGTAGCCGGCGTCCTGCTTCCTCTGCTTGTTTCCATCCTTCTGGTGTGAGCTTCACGCGGTGGTCGGGGACTGTCTGGTGGATGTCTCGGTTCTTGTTCCCTTCTGATTGCGCGTGGCGGACGAGAATGATCATCTAGATCATGCTTAGCCATCTTTGATATAGTTATGATTGAAATTGAACCGGCAAAATGTTGTACAAACCCGTGGTTTCCCCATGGCTGCCAGCTATACTACTACTCTAGGGTAAGCACAAAAGGCAAACTCAAAGCCGGTTCAGGGCATTCTTGGACAGAGAGTTTAAAAAGGTAGGAGAATTGCTTTCGGGCCTCAGCCATAGGCAGCTCTTCTGATTGCTATTTGGGTCTCTTGATTCACATCTGAACAGCCTGTTGGGAGGGTCTTTTTTTTTTTTTTGTTTTTTT
>FQSS02000672.1:0-27065 GCA_900128795.2 Malbranchea cinnamomea | reverse complement strand
ATCGATATTGTGGTCGTGACAGCGTCGGGCATCGAGCATAGCCTGCGGGCTATGATAGACTCATCTGTTTGGCAAGCGACAAGTGGAATTGAGGCCGGCATCGAGTTTTTATTATTACCAACAAAAATTCAGGGTTCTCTTGATAGTATGGTTTTTTTTTTTCTTTCCTTCCCTACATCCTTGATACTGAAACATCCATCAGGGTTGTCACCCCATAGAGCGGTGCTAAATCAACATTTATATACCCAAAGGGAATGGTGATAGCAATACTCTGTGCTTCGCTATTACCCAAACATACCACTTACCTAGACTGTCAGTTGCTCTTGACCTCGAGGCCCATAGTGTCTGGCCATCGAAGCCCACCGTCTCCTTTGGGAAAAGGCGGTTCTTCCCGGAGATTGTTCAGGCCAGGAATGATACCTTGCTACCGGATTATTGGGTGCTCGGCCTCATCAAATCGCCTTTTTCTGAAACGACACCGGGTCCTTCTCCTTTCTGTCTTTCGTCTTCGTGGTACGGAGTATTTCGTCCATAGTTGAAAGAGCATTAATGATAGTACGGATGCGCTGTAATCTTGTTGATCCTTTCAAAGTAGTGACTTGATGCCAGGGAGTCACAGGTCCAACTAAGTTACGTCAACCCAGAGAAACCCAGCAAGTAATACACAGCAGGAGAGAGAGAGAGATTGTGAACTCCAGTTCACAACTTTTCTCCACGACTTTGCTCCCTCTACGCATATTACTGTGCTATCCCCTTACCCGTAGGTTGGGGATTTTTTAGCGTCGTTTCAATTAGTGCCAGCCGGCGGCGCTTGGTATTCATACTGTAGCCAATAGCCCAGCATATCAAATATATGACGTCCTCCGCTAGTTTTAATGTGAATCCATTGGTCGCTGTATCTCCACCCAGCATTCTGAGTCCTGACGCGTGGGAAAACCAGGCGCGTCTGCCTTGTATTTGGTGTCAATATAGACGACGAGCTGGCCAACTACAAGCATCTAGAACCCCCCAATCAAAGCTCATTTGCATAGACTGTGGCAACATTGGTTTTTGCGTGAAGACAGCGTGCTGGACTGATTTTCATGCCTCAGCGAGGCCCGGCACGGCCAGCGCCAGCGAGTAGATTTTGATGTTCTTCGTCGTTGATTTTGAGTTTTTGGCACAACCAATGAGCGCTTTGGATATCACCCGATACAGTATTTAATATCTAATAGCCAATAATTACGCGTCATTAAGGGAGACTAATACCAAGCTAAGAATTGCGCTAAAAAATCCCTAACCTACGGGGTAAGGGGACGTTGCTATTTTGATTCTTTGTGTGACTTAGCAATGAACTCGGCAATAATAATGGAAACCCGCACAAGGCCCTGTCCACCTTGCAACATTCACTCACATCCTGTATCCATACCCACATACTCCGTACAGAAATTCTTCTTACATTCGACCACACCGTAATGGAGGACTAGGAAGTTTTGATCGCGAGTTCTTGCCTGTGACCAGATTTCTCTCCGGTCTCTCTCTACACCGGTTTAGAGACATGCTGCGTGAGTCCCACTGCATATGAAATACGTAATCCCGCAAACCTAACGTAATCCGACACCACCCGGAACACGACACCAGGTGGAACACTCAATAGAAATATCAGAATTTCAAAGCTCTTATTCAATCTCTACTAAATAAATACTCTATTTTTTTTTCTGGCTTTGAATACTAGTTTAAAATACCAGCAATGATATATGTGTTACATCAAACTACTACATACTAGTAGTACTTACAATATATGACTAGTGCTAGTATATATACTCCGTAAACAAACATCTTTTTATGAAGAGGTATACTTGTATAATTGATTTCCAATTTAGCTCAGCTATCTAGTGGAAATGCAATGTCTTTTAAAATTTAGAGACCAATACTTGATGTACGGAGTATATGTTGAAATATAGACTTCTAAATTCTGATATCTATCCAGGCGGTGTTGGATTACGTTAGGTCATTTTGACAGCCAGAATCTTTAACTACACAGTATTGAGTAACTAGTAACAACAGTAGTAACATAATCTGACACCACCCAGAACACGGCACCAGGCAGAACACTATATAAATTCCAGAATTTAGAAGCGCTTATAACACTCTTTTGAATATATACTCTATTCTCTAGAAGATATGACTCTGAATATGCCATATTAGCTTAGATCACTGAGAATAGTATACTACGTAGTACTATGTAATATGTGCCTCATACTATATTTGACTATATATTAACAAGCATCTTTTTGTGAAGCAATATACTTTCAAATTATTTCAAATTCATTTTATATGTGTCTGTCTATATAAAATGTTCTTTAGAAATTAGAAGTCTATACTTGATGTATATGTTGAGATATGGACATCTAAATACTGGAATTTATAGTGTTCCCGCCTGGTGTCATGTTCCGGGGTGGTGTCGGATTACGTTACTGCCGGGTCCCAGATTATCCTGCACCAAGGAGAACCGCCGACGTTGTTGGGCAACTGACTGGGAAAGGTGGGCAGAGGTGGGTAAATCTGGCCGTTGCTGTTTCATCCTGATCGGACCTGGTGCCCCTGGCTAGTATGAAAACGACTTAGCATTCATCGGCTTGGCGGATTTGGGTTATCCAATCTCGTGGCTAGCGTTCCGCCATCCTGGTAGCACGAGTTGTGTCAGTTATTACTCCGAATGTTGTAGGAAAGAAAATCGTAATAATAATATAATGACAAGAAATGGTGGTGCTTCAACTCGTCACAACAGCACGATCGATTAGATCCTTAATTCACAGAGATTTTCAGATCTTCGGGCGGCGCAAGGGAGATTCCTGCACTCTCTGTATACTTGCATGTCCGTAGGCGGGAAACAAGGTCCTGACCGCAGATCAAAATGCGGATCGGATTTTGCCCAACGAGATGATAGTACTGTACGGAGTACCATGAGTTATCTGCGCGCATGACCCCGGACTTGAAGATTCCTGCATCTTCGCTCATACTGCGTGGTCCTTATGCGCGGTTAGTTCATACTTTTAATAATTCTAACGAACTTTAGATGGAGTCTCAAACCAACGGCCACTACTTCAAAGTACTGAGTACTATCTCACGTGGCATAAGATTGCAGATCCCATCCAGAATTTGTGGGTTAATACTACTACTATTACTACTAACTACTACTATTATTATTACGGAGGATGGTAATTACTTTGAGAATTCGAACGAAATCTAATTCTCTGCATCTCAACCACGAGAATAATCTCCTTGCTGAGTTTAGCTCCGTAACTGTTATTCGTAGTACTTATGTACTCCGTAGTACTTGACGATTTTGTCTTCGAGCGCCTGAATTAGTCATCCGTTTCACGGGTTAACGTACCCCAGGCTTGATGCGATTCTTTGGTTGGTTGTACTTTCAGGAACCAAAGTCAAAGTTACAACTGCATTTCCAAGGCTTGACCACAGAAAAGCAATGCGCCTAGGCTCCGGTCTGTCAAGCTCGCACCTCCGATGGGGAAAAAGTTGTCAGTCGATGAGCATTTTTATTGAAACGTGAAAGGAGGTGCTGTACGGCAAATACGGGTTTCGCAACACCCGCAATGCTCCACTCATTGCGGGCGCAAGCAAAGGAAGCCCGTCCCGATTGGAGGAAACCTAAAACACCCATCTGTAATTTACATCCAAGAGCACCCGGCGCGAACCACCACCGCATACGAAGTCCTAGTCGTTCCAAGAAGCCCAGATTTCACCCTGGACAACTTTGAGATCTCGCTGGCCAGAGCCAATTCTTCCGTCCTCCACACCTGGCTGACAAGCCCACTTCCTGCCTTAAGAGTCTTGACACGGCCATCTCCCCAGTTTTTTTTCGCGCTCGACGCCTTGTTGCTGGTCTCTTTTGAATCCCCAGGCTGTCTTGGTGATCTTGCATTGGACGGGGTGCCAGATAGACTGCCGATTGGGCCTCCAACTCCAGCCATTCGCTCGGTTAGTGGCATACCCTACACACTCCTTTTCCGTCTACCAAATCGAACGCTGCCTTGCGAACCCTATCTCCTCCTGTGGTCATCGAGAGCGACTTGCCCGTCTGTCCCATAGCACCTCTTAAGCCCTCAAGTCGCACATCCCACAAACGCCTATCATTTCAAAAAGAATAGCTGCCGCCAAAACCATTCATTGAGCCCTCCCTCTACCTGAGAGCCAGCGCATCGGTCTCTAGCTTGTCGACAGCTCAAAAGGAAAGGAAGAATTCTCTGGTCCCATTTCAAAGCATCTCATTTGCGAAACGCTTTGGGCAGTTCACCGTCGACTGTCCGTTTGCCACGAACTAAACGGCCTGCGTCCCCCTCCCTCCTGAGTAATTATTGCCAGCGCAAACGAGTCCTACACGTCCGAATAAATAGCCAATCGTCCCTGAGAAAGGGGCGGGGAAGTGGTCTCTCCTCTTGATTTGCCGCTATTCGATGTATGGACTCTTCTGTGTACACCCGTTGTTCCAGGCCCCTTTTCCCACCGGGTTGCTGACCCCTGTCGATGTAAATATTTAGTAAAACTTCTACCCATTTTTTAATCCCTTCATCTTCCCTTCGCCCAGACGGTCAATCTTGCAGGAACGAACATAGCGGCTATATCTCAGGAGCCCCTAAGGAAACGCATAGTCAAGAATCGTCCCGCAGGCATCTTCGATTGAGGGTAGAAAACAAAACAAACATCAGCGCCCCTCCCCACCCCTCCCTCTTGCACTCGACCCTTGTAGCACCAGCTAGCTCCAGATAGAACCATCAAATTTGCATGATGAACAGATTTAGGACAAAGAAGAAGGCGAAGGAGGCACCGACGGACCCGGACGCGTCATCGCTCCCGTCTTTGCCGTTCATGAAGAGCAAAAAGAAGCCGGAAACCAAGACCGAATTTGACCTTTCAAATGCCCTCCCATCCGAAGATGATTTCCGAACGAGCTTATTGATGCCCAAACTGTCTGCAAGGTTTAGCATGCTGCGAGAGCAGGATGATCCAAACTCGAAATTGGGCAAGGCGAGCGATGATAGCGTTCTGTTTCCCAGAAGAGAATCCAGACTAAACTTATTTGGCCACAATCAGCTGTCCGAGATCGCGGAGATTTCGTCTCTGACTGGGTCCGCTCGTCCCTCTTTAGCCATCGGACGCGGCTCATACGCGTCAGGGGAAGGCTATGGCACTGATGATGACCCATGTCCTGGCACAAGCATCATGAACAGACCCCGCCCAGGCGAGGGGAACAATCTGTTTGGCGGACGACAGAAGATATACAAAATCCCAGTGAACAGTACCTCGAGAAATGGTTCCGTTACGGATTCCGTAGGCTCAGGTGGGGGAATGGGCAAACTGCTCTACGAGGACGATGTGAACCTATCGGCATGGCAGAGATGGAGGCAGCAAGAGCGAGAACAAGAAGAGGAGGAGAGCAGTCTTCAGCCGACCGAGGAAATGTCGCGTGGTGACACACCTGCCACCGAAGCCTCACCTCCCGCTAACGGTACAGAAAATCGAACGGCTTCTACAACGTCTGCTGCTTCGTCCACTCGTCTATCGGCACATGAATCCGCTTTAACTCCAGCAACGATTGCTGCAGATAGACCTGCAAAACAGGATGCCGGCACCTTCGGTGTGGACCGCAATCCTACAAAGACTCGACGCCTGTACGGCCAAGGGCTTGAACTGCATAGTCAGCAATCGTCGGTCATTAGCAGGATTGAAAACCTGAACAGGCAGAGGTCCGTCACTGGTGATGCCTCTCAAATGAATCGCTCCCTGTCTAGAAGCGCAATGAACTTGAATGAGAGATTCCAATCACGGGCGTCTCCACTCTATGCTTCATCTGGCTTCCGTCCGGCAAGCCCTCCACCCTCTACTACTTCATCTATCTCTGGAATCTCAGAGATTGTTAAGAAAGGAAGTGTCAATGGCCATAGTTATACGGCACCCCTAAGCCCTCCAGTTAGTGAAAGCGATGAGATGTCGCCTTTTGCGGCCGCCATCCACCCGGAAGACCGGGGAAAGGCCACCGCAACTGGGTTATTCAACAAGCCTGCCACGAAATATGACGACGACCAGTTTTCGCGCCGTCAACTCCAAATGCACGAAAGTCGGACCGCTTCTTCAATGCGACAAGCCTCACCAGCTAGAACGTCTTCAGGCATAGAAAGTGTCGGACGGCCTAGAGGCCTTTCCACCATCAGCCACCAATCAAAGGCGGAATCAGCAACCTCTCGTTATAGTGAGTCTCACGACGAAGGTCGACGCAGTGGTAATTGCTCCCGAACAAGTAGTATTCGTAAACCGTCACCACCTAGGCCTACAAATGGGACGTTCCTTGCCAACTTGAGCGGAAGTGAATCAGATGACGACGTTGAGATTGAGCGTCCACTGAACTCAAAACTGTCGTTCTCCTCGCAAAATTGTGAGGATGTCCATCCTGCATTCAGAACCGGTGTTGAAATAGGAGATCCCAACTCCTCCAGGCTGCAATCTGACTCGCGAGATCTAAATACAATTGAAGAAAATGTTACTGCGGAGAACACAGGTTCCCTTTCCGTCGATCCTCAGGGTCCCGACTCTCCCACATTGGGTCCAAGCGGACTAGGTTTGAGCGGCTTAATTCGAACTCATTTACGACAACCCAGTGACAAGTCGTCGATTATCCCTCCATCTTCTCCTGGACTTCCACCTGCCTCTATCGACGGCAACCAGGAGCTTGTTGCTCCTCCCATAAGCAGATCAGCAAGTCATACAACTAGCGTTCACAGCAATCCCTTCGAATACGATGACTGGGCCAAATCTAGTACTTCCACATTAGACAGGACTACCCAAACGCCGGCACCAGCACCTACATCCGTGCCCGCACCACCAGCCCCAACCTCTGCCCCAAACCAATCAAATTTTGCAACTACGATGTCCTCGATTGCCAAGCAGATGCTAGGCCAAGCAGAGGCCCTCAGTGCTCAGGCAAGGCAGGTTGCAGATCAAAAGCCTATGGAGACTGAAAATGAGCGGTCCAGTGACGCGGTACCAAGTACTCCATGGCAGGAAGAGATGAAGAGCGGACATCACCGTACGGGTAGTTCGGAAACTCAGATGGACCGCGAGGAATTTGCCAACGAACTCGCAGAAAGGCGACGAAAGGTTCAGGAGAAGCTGAGGAGCATTGCTGAAAGTGAAAGTAGGTCCAGCAGTCCAGGCCCCAGCCACCAGTTCCCAGATTTCAGTCCTGTTAGGTCTGGGAACGCGTTCACCATGCTCAAGTCAAGGAAGAGTCAACACTCGGGCAAGTCAGACGCAGCCCAAGCAAAGCCTTCGAAGTTGCTGGGTTTGGATACTACAGCAAGTTCATCTTCTCCAAATCTAACCTCCAAGGACGTGTGGCGTGAGGAGGAGGAAAGAATGCGAAGAGATCGAAATATGCAACCCCCACGATCTGCATCCCCTTACATTGGATCGCCTCAGATCCGGACGCGGCACCCGCATGCGCATCCAAAACTTGGTCCACGATCAAGTCAAGAAGAAATGCGTGGATCCTCCTATGATGACCCCTATCGGAAATCGGAGCGCAGGGACCGATCGGGGTCCGAGGGATCTGGTCGCTCTAAGAGTCGCCCAAGACACCGTGAAGATCTAGAATCGGTAATTGAACGTACGGAATCACCGCTAGGCAGACAGTCGACGGATGACTACAGAGGGCCCAGCGTTCCTAGCTCCGTTCCTTCTTCCACGAGACCTTCCTTCGAGGTCAACGACCGCAGTGGTGGCCGCTTCCGGAGCAACAGCCGTCCAATAATCCCAAGTAATCTTGATGCGTCTATGAACGCCCCAGTGCAGCCTAGTCATCCAGCACTTATCGGAAACTCACCACGACCTTCTCCTGTTACTCCATTTTCAGCCAACACCACGCCACCTCTATACGAAACCTCTGCTAGTACCGGAACCAATAGCCAGCGGAGCCAAGGACTTGCAGGTCATAAAAGGGTAGTGGACAAGTCTACTATCTCTGAGCCCACTTTGGTTTCCACTACCAACCACGTACCGACGGTTGAGCTGCCTGCCGGCGCGAGTCTCAGCAATGGGTCAAACCCGCCGCCTATACCCCCTCTGAACCCTAGAAGACGCCGGCAAACTACGACACAGGCTCTCCTGGGTGCCTTCAGGATGTCCGACAAAACTGAAGCGGTGCCGTCTGCGGATACAAGGCATCCGGAAGAACACAGTATATTCTCTGACGAGGATAAACGGTCCCGCCCGCGGCAGCGATTACGCAAGATATCTAGTGAAGAAGGGAACCTTAATACCGTGCGGCCTCCCGCGACAAGGGCAGAATCACCGTCCGTGCCCCAATTTTTTAGGCAAATTCCGATGGATGGAGGCATGTTCTGATCACACTGCTAGTTACCGCTATACGCTAGATTCATCCACCTCATCTCACCTGTTTCCCTGATTGACGATGTTCGATTCCCCTATTCTATGCCGTTGTTTTCTAGCAACAAATTTCTTGATATCATTTGCGATATCCTCTCTCTCTCTCTCTCCCTCCCTCTCCCTCTCTCTCTCCCTCTCTCTCTCCCTCTCTCTCTCCCTTTTTTTCCTTCTGCTGAGACCACTCGATGAATTCGATAAGCGCATTTGCCGTCATGTACATCACAAAGCCTTTTGATAGATACTCAGCAATATAGCCCCTTCGAAATTTGACTTGTCGCCATTCTCCCTTCTTATGGAGCTGATGACTCTTGGAAACCCACTGTGGTATGCAGATTCAACAATAACTAATATTCACGCCGGGCTCATCCTCCTGTCACCCATCCCTTTGGGTGACCTGTGCGACCAAGGGGCTATGATAACATCCCCTTGGTCTTTGCTTCACTGGCAGGACAAAGCACAAGACAACCAGGTGTGAAGATACCTCTCTGGCTTGCCAGGGAGACATGATTCACCGCAACCGCCACCTTTAGATGACCGGGCCCCTCTGCCTTCTCAGGATTCAGGTTTGATGTTAGCTCCCATCACATTCTCGAGGGCCTCCATTCGAACCCAAACTTCTGGCGACTAAGCATATTCTATCCCTTGTGGGCAACCCTTTGGGGAAACCCTTTGCTGTTTTGATTGGGGCTGCTGCCATCAAATCACACACACAGACATGCACACAAAGATACACTAAAGGACAGGAAGAAAAAAATATATTCTCTATATCCACTTTGCAAAGTCCCTACGGGAATCTTCCATCCCTTTCAAGCTCTTGCATCGCTGCTTTATCAGAGCGCCAGTTGAGCTATAGTATCAGCTTTTCATTGCATTAGGCCCTTCTGTCGATTTGTTTTCTTCCGACCTCCTGTTGTTTTCCCTTTGACTCGTCCTCGTTCTTGCCAGTGGAGCTCGTGTTACTGTCGGCTTATATAGTACATTTCCAGGTATATTGATCACAAGTCCAAGTGGTGCGGGGAACCATTTTTCTGTTCTGTAACTCTTGCAACAATTTTTTTTGGCCGCCCCATTTTTCCCTCTTCCCGGTTTCAAACTGCTCTGCATCTTTCACCGCGCTCGTTATACGTTCTGATATCTTTCTTTTCTCATTAGCCTACTATCTTTCTTTAACCGAGTGCGGCATTGAACTCAAATTCGTACCTGCGGCCGCTGTGACGTCGATGGCTCCGAAAGTCAAGAAGACTACCCCAGACCCCGCTTGTTCCGAGGGATCTTTCGTCAACGATACTGTCACCTCAATTCCAGGTACTGCAGACCACGTTAGGAATAAGCACCAGGCCAAGCGGGACAAGAAGATTAAGAAAAAGAAGAGCAAGCAGGCGGCGCAAGATGACACTGCTGCCATCGCTGCCACCGCCGCCGTTCGTGGAGATGAGGCTACCACTCTTACCCCACCTCATTCGACTGACGTCGCTCGAGCAGAATTAAGAAACGGTGCAACAAAGCTGGGAAATGGACCGTTTATTATAAACGGAATTAGCGGACAGTCGAGACCACCGAATTCCTTGTCTCAATTTCACTCCCATGGTTATGAGGCGCGCCAGAATGGGGTGGGCAATGGACTGGATGGTTTGGTACACGCACTCGGTAAGATGCTAGATTGTGTGCACACTCTGCAATTGTTTCTATAGAAGTTATCCATTCCCTGAAAGTTGACTCATGCTCCAGAGCTCCCACCTGCCGGTAACACAGAACCACCTTCTCTACCTTATCAGCGTCCCAGAAACATCGTCGACTTTCCGAGTACCTCCTACGCCGTCCAGCCAGCACTCGAACACCATCACGCAATAGATGAAGATCGTCAGGCTGCCTTTGAACGCAATGGCATTGTTTTTGGGAATCATGTAGATTCCACCGGCACAACTCGCAGTCCTACACCTGGTCAACGTGGCTTTCATCCCTTCCACCAACCCCCACTCCAGCCTTACAATCACCCTTACCAATTCATTTTGGCCCATCCAAACTACCTTACTACTTATCCATACGCTTTGTACGGCGCACACGAGTTATCTGGGATGATGGTACCTCCTGGATATCCCCCAGAACGCCATGCACCTTATGGCTATTCCCCGTATATGCCACCTAATTATGTGAATCCTCCCTACGGTATGCCGTCCCATCGACACGCAGCCCCCGGGGAAATCACGCCTTTTTCCCCCAGAGAGTCCCCAACCTACCACGAACAGGGGCAGGGGCTCTGGCCGCATGACAATCCGACACAGAATTTCACACATGATATGGACCATTCTGACAAAGGAAACATAGACGCTGACCCCAACGAACAAGGGCTAAGCGAAGTAACTGCGAACTGTGCAGAAAGTCTACAGGGCCGTTGTGTCGCAGACGTGGAGGGTGGAGATAGAGAGTCGCAAACTGTACATGGCTCCGGCGCGGAAATCACCCCTTCAACGAACCTTCGTCGGATCAATTCTCGTGTAAAAGACGAGGCAGCGCTTGACAAGGCTTTCTCGATCGCCAACAGCCTGGTACACACTGCAGATGAAGACGACATGGAGCCTCTTACCTCGTTTCTTCTTAGAGCTTTTAAATCTGGCGATTATGCGGACTATCAGATACTTCTCGACTCGTCCGTGAACCGTTTCTGTGCTATCTCGTTTTTGGCTCACGGCATTTTTCTGTCGAGAAGCCTTTCCCTACGAATCCGTTTGCAGACGATGCAGCGGTATGGCTATCCAAATCTATTGAGAGTCTGCGCGGGAAACTCTTTTGTTCAGCCAAAGGCGTTTGAGTTAGCACTGCTCAATCTGTACGGCCTTCCTTTGGTGGATCAGAACCAGTTGGAAAGTCAATCCTTTTTGTCGCTCGGCTATGAGTGCAACTCAGGAGAGGTTGAAGGTAATATTCCTTCGAACTATAAATCTCGCATGGATTTTGCCTTGTGCTATGCAGCCTCTGGCGCATTCATGTCGAATAAGAGCATTCTCCAGCGTGGTATTGAGTTGGCAACAGATGCGATCAACTGGGAAACGATCGAAACGGCCTTGCGGTTTGGTCTCGGTGCCAGCAGTTTTGCTCTCCTTTGTCCTGATGAAATTGCTTCACAGCCCTATAATTCAGAAGTCTTGGAAAACGGGAGTATTGACGGCCAAGGATCAGTCCGGAGCGACTCAAGCCCTGCAGATTCGTCTCAAATCTCTCCGCATCTGTCTTCCTACACCCTTAATCATGAACTTGTGGAAGTTGGGGCTCCGAGAGTTTTGCACAAGTCGCTCGAGTTCGTCGCTGAAAACATACCATTTGATTTTGAGCTCGATTGCGAGGCACGGTCAACTGTGATGCCTGACCGGTTGGCCGAGAGCTCAGGCCTGGCCAGCTCGTATATCTCCACTGTCAAGTTTGGCGACTTTACTCCTCCTTCTGGCAACTACGGTCCAGAAACGACCATTGCCTCGGCCATTCTGTTGTCTCTCCCTTTCCGCAAATTGAGGAAGCTGTTTAAATTCATGTGGTCAAAAGGGAAGCTTACTGATATCCTCGCGGAAGCCGTCATATCTGAACGTGAGCGACGTCGTGTTCGGGCTGTGAGAGCCTTCACCTCAAAAGCCCCAGATAAACCCTCCAACTGCCCTTTCGCCGAAGTTTTGGGGTGGGAGGAATCCGTCAAAGTTTCCGAAGACAAGACCCAGTACGGTCGAATCTCAATTGTCAGATCATGGCAGGGTTTTTATACCCGTCCTTTGAGCATTGGACCTGATACTTCCCCTGGCCGTTGAGGCACCATTAAGCCACTTCACTGGATACCACCTCTCGCTTCATATTTGGTTGCGATTACTCCTTTCAGCATATTGTGACTATTCCTTTTTTGCCTTGTTTTTGTTTCTATACTTTTTCTTCCGTCTATGCGTGTGATTTCTACGACTAATATTTTCCCTACATGGCGAGTTAGACTCTCTGGCTCCACCCACCTATACCCCCAGCATTTGGAGTCGTTGATTTCATAGCCTGAGGTGTTCGATAGTGCTGCTCAGTTAGAATCACAGGAAATTGCATTGGTAAAAAGGGAAAAGAAAAGGGCGAAGTTTGACGCTGGAGCGGAAGAGGGATTTCACGAAAGAGTGGGCAGATCTGCACGGCGTTTCTCGAGTGTTTTGCGGAGGTTACTGCTTGATCTATTCCTTATTCTCACATCGTACACGCTTGCTGTTCTAGATAAGTGTTTCCTACTTGATGCTGGGTGGTTGAATGTTCCTTTCTCAAGTTTTATCACTGGTGAAGCGTTAGGTCCTTTTCTGCCTTTTGTGTTGGTCATCTTGCCTTGCCAGCCGCATTAGGTAGCACCCAGGTATGCAGAGAACATGACAGCCAAAGCAGTGTTCGTGGTGCTTGAAACTCGACAATGGTTGGCGGCGTATCCCTGCTTGACATCGCGCTTTGGCTTGTTTGATAGACAGATAAATTAACGTAATCAATCAGCGAGCGAGCCACCTCTTCAACACGCGATGCATCAGACAACTCACTGAACTGAAATGTCAACCACAGAAAGCAAGTCAAGCTTCCTATCAAGAAGGAAGGCTTCTTCTAGCCATTGAGACAATTAAAAAAGGACACATTTCAAGCATTTGAACTGCTGCAAAGTTGTATAAAGTTCCTCATTCCACCCTTTCCCATCATGTCAATGGTCATACAGTACAAATAGATTCTGCTGAAAACTGACCTTCATTGAGGAATCAGTTCTTGTTCAATGGATAATCTCTATGGATGAATGTGGTCTACCTCCCCAAGTGAGCACTGTATGAGAAATAGTCAATCTTCACCTCAACATCTTCAGAAATCTTTCATAGTTCTCAGGGGTTCTGAACCACAGCAACACCTCATAATGTATGACAACTGGACCTACAGATTGAGAAAGTCAAGAAATATCTCAAGTGCTGTACACAGAGCCCACTCAGCCCAGCAAATCACACACCAAACCAGCTGGTCAAAGGTTGTTAAATGGTTATGCATAGTGCTGCCATTCTAGCAAGAGAAAACAAAAAGCTAGGAGCTGCAAATGCAGAACAAAGGAGAAAGTGAGAAAGACACTATATGTACATAAGCCAGAGAGAAGATCTGATGGTTGAACATGAGCTGAATCACATAGTTACAAAGAAGCAATGAAGAGGAAAAAGAGGCGGTTGAGCAACTTGAGAAGTTGCCTCAAAAGTGTGCAGCACTGTGGTGCAGCATATGTAACACTATGGAACACACTGCTCGTACATGCTCCCAGCATTCAGAGAACAGTTCATAATGTAATTCAATAATGTCTTTGGATAGTTGTTGTGATAGTTAAATGTAAAGATTCTTAATGGTGGAGAGGTGGCTCTCAGTGATCTGGCTCGCTCGCTGATTTATGTTAAAATGTGTTAGGGCTACTGCCTAACCCCATGTCATGTGACCCACTATACGTGTATATACTCGGCTGTAGTAGGCTAGACCAATGATAACCAACTGCACCCTCATCAAAATGTCCGTTGATTAGTCATCGTCATCAATTGATAACTAAGCGTCGGAGACTTGGAGGTGATGATGGCCGAGAGGCGTGATTCCCGATAGAGATGTTGTGATGTGCCCCGCGAACCCCTCAACCAGTCACCATGAATGTGAAAATCTCTCGACGAGCACGATATGTTAAATCCTTGGAATATGCAGCTTATTGGGCGCATTGAACCTTGGGCAATTGGATTTCATCAGATGCTCTCGAGGTGGTGAAGAACTTTATGCAAAATTTTTCTCGTAGGTTTCTCTCAACCCCACCCCCCAAGGTCTGCGGAGGAGTTGTACTACTAGTAGGACTATCTTTTGCTCACTTTCACTTATACAGTCCGACCATTCTAGGGACTAAAACATTTTAAGATGGCGCCTTCTCTTGCGATTTTAAACTCCCGCTGCTCTCCGTCTCCATTCCCTCTCTCCGCCCTGTCTTGAGTTCGTAATCTTGCCCTGTATTGTCCGAAACAGACTACCTCGACTCTCGTCAAAACGTCCCTCTCTCCTCCCCTTTCTTGTTGTTTTTCGTCCCCCAACATCTGCTCAATCTCTCTCTTTCTCTCTCTCTCTCTATATATACATACTACGTACGGCTTGCTTGCACTGGCTCCCACAAGGTAGAGATATCTGCAAAGAAGATGGGAAAGCCGTCGTCGCCTCTGTCGGCGGAACTCCCGCCGCTGATCATGGGAACTGCAACGTTCAACTCGCAATATAATCCAGATCCCTACGCGCTGCCTACAACTGCCCTTGTTCACAGCGCTCTTTCGGCGGGTATCCGGGCATTCGACACCTCGCCTTACTATGGACCTGCAGAGGAATTACTGGGCCGTGCACTTTCTACAACATTCGTTCGCGACAATTATCCCAGGGATTGCTACAAGTTGTTGACAAAAGTTGGTCGCTTAGCGGAATCGTCGTTTGACTATTCCCCCGCTTGGATTCGGAAAAGCGTGAGACGGAGCTTGACTCGTCTTGCGACCTCCTACCTTGACGTCGTATACTGCCATGATGTTGAATTTGTAACGCCCGAGGAAGTGCTGTCTGCTGTCCGTGAACTGCGCAGGGTCCGGGATACGGAGGGCACGATACGTTATGTTGGAATTTCGGGGTATCCTGTCGACGTTCTTTGTTCTCTAGCAGAGATGGTCTTGGAGAAAACTGGCGAACCTCTCGACGTTGTGATGTCATATGCGAATTTCACGGTTCAGAACACCAGATTAGCCACAGAGGGCTTGCCTAGGCTCCTTGCGGCAGGCGTTGACGTCGTCCCCAACGCGTCGCCCTTGGGAATGGGGCTGCTGCGTTGCGAGGGTGTACCAATTGGCGGTATGGGGGATTTCCATCCCGCGCCAGATGGCTTGCGTAGCGCCGTCCACGCTGCGAGCAAGTGGGCCGCAGAACGCGGAGAGAAGCTCGAGGTTATTTCCATCCGCTATGCCCTTGAATCCTGGTTGCGTGAAGGGTCTCGCGTGGGCGCACTTGGAGCGCCTCTTGCACCGTCTACGACTGAAAATATGGGCTTCGCATCTGTTGCAAACGTTGGTGTCGGCCAGAGATTGGGCGTCAGCGTCATGGGAGTGAGCAATCTGGAGGAACTCGAGGAAACGTTGCGCGTATGGCGCAGCATAGTCGACGGTCTTGACAGTCTTGTGGAAGAGCCTCTGGATCCCGTTGATGCTGAAATTCATGAAGACAGCGCGGACTGCATAGCGTCTTCCGGTAATCATGACAAACAGCCCCATTCCTCAATCATATCCGAAGATCCGGCGTCTTTGTCCTCTGTCATGACTCCCGGCGACGGAATCACCGATGCTCAGTGGTCTCGCATGCGGAGAAAGCAGATTCTCAAGCTCGTGAAAGGAGCCAGGGAGGTCATAGGCGAATGGATGAATTATACCTGGGATAGCCCCGCAAAGGGCTTTGTAAATGTCCTTCCTCCTGACCATCACGTTGTAAGCGATACCGAGGGAGATCGCGATGATACCGCATTGCTCACACCGCCGTTGGATGTTAAGGACCGCGAGCCGGCTTAGATTCTGTTGGCCTTTTTTTCCCTTTGGTTATCTAATCAAAGTACCTGGTAACTTATTCCATACATTGCATTATGGCCTGCTTTAATTGTTTTTGGTGTTTGCACGGGCAACTTGTTCCCAATAGAGCAGAATCCACCACAGTTACGGATTCAAAATCCATGATTCATTCTGACATGGCACGATTTTACTATTTGTGACCGGCTTCCATGGCTTCAAAGCATTGCTATGAGTTAACCAACTCCATATGGCTCCAATGCAACCAGTTGTGTTTGGTGCACAGAGCGGCGAAAATATCTGTCGGGATTTGAGTATAAAAATTATCAATTCCCTTCTTGGTTTTTCTGGGCAAATCCCGGCAACGTCATTTGTTTTCTTCAAAGTTCGGTTTTCGAAATTTGTGAAGGCAAGTTGTGACTCCTTGGTTCTCGATCCTGCTCAGGGGTGAGACGGCTCCCGTCATATCTCTCCCGGTCACGTGGACAGGAGGTCTTCATCACTCGCTGCCCCTGGAAAGTCCGACGGCCGCAACGCGTTGCGATGGAAACTGATCATCAACTAACCTCGAACTTTTTCTTTCTTTTTTTTCTTCTCCGAGGTTTGCCCCCTATGCTCTCACATCCGTAAAAGGGTTTCTCTTTGTCTCAAGCTAGCATTGTACTAGTATCATTGTTACCCGTCGCGACTCGCGAGAAACGTCCTGAAATCTGGAAGGATGAGAGAACCAATCCCCTTGCATTGACCCATGAACTTGTCACTTTGAACTCCAACTGGACCTTCTCCCCACAATGCCGCCCAAGGTGTGGGAATGATGTTATTATTTTTTTTTGTGTGAACGACTGCTGTCTGTGTAAGCCAGGATCCAGGGAAGCGGGATCACCACCCTCTCCAACGAATGTGTAACTGAGTTCATACGCTTCATCAATCTCTTGCGACACAGCTGCTATGCAGTGTAGTGTATGTGCGACGTGATGCCGGCACATGCTAAGCTTGATTCTGAGCATATTCCTGTTTAAATAGGAGTAATTCTTGCATCGAGCAGAAAGTGCAGACGACCAAAGGCAGGATATATTCTACATACATATATATAAACAATAAGAATCTACCAAAATTCCTTCAATCGCGGACACCAGTCAAGGCCACTGAGCCTAGTTAAGAAAAAGATAAGCGCGTTCTTATTCTATAATCAGCAGACCAAGTCAGTACAGTATGTTAGACGGTCCCTCTTTGATATTTCTTCATACGAGAGACATTTCTTCGCTTTCCTTACCTAACAACAAGAGCTCCTGCTTCAAAGACCTCTAGAAACCCCGGACCCTCCGCACGATACTAGCCCTCCCCACGTAATAGTAATCACTACCACTGTGTAGTGGTACATACGGTTGACTATCTATCCCTCCTTAAATCATGAAGCACTTGCTTTTGTGTGCTATGCTTGCCAGCCTGGCACTCGCCGTCCCCCCTACTCCGGCACCTGAAAGTCTCCAGGCACGGGATCCCGCCAAGGTGAGTTCCAATTGAAAGTCATGGGATCGCCCCTTTCCCAGACAATGTACGACTCCTAGTGCTGGTCCCAGTCCTAGCACTAGAGCTAGTACATCCCTTTTTTTTTCTTGGCCAGCACGTCAAGGGTTGAAAGGTTACATTGGTCGTGTTTTGTTGTTTCTGAGGAGTAGTGCCTCGTATAGTGCGACCGGAAACACTGCCTCAACCCCCAGGATTGCGGTGACGGCTGTACCTGGTGTGATGTCGTTGTGAGCACCCACCTTTCCTCGCTTGATGGAAACAGAAGCTGATGAACAGAAATTTCGCAGACGAACACTTGTTCTCCCCATTGAACTCGGCAGGAAGAAACCAACAAGAGTTGACTTCTCTGGAATTTCAACTAGCTTTAATTGACATCAAATGTTACATCAGAACAGTTGTTGAAGGATCGGATGCTGCTCGTTCAAGAGTAATCACCAGTTATCACTCAATGGCACTGCATGGTTGGCCCAATGTCAATTCTGATGAATGCCACGCCAGATATGCCAGCTTGAACTCGTCCATTACTCCTCTTCATCAACCCACGTGTAGCGGATCGCATGATGAGAAGGAAGTGGAAAGATTAAAAGGGACCCAGAGAACCAGGTCAGAGAGAGGACAGGTCGAGATGTCGAGTGTGCCGCGTTACAATGGGGAGCTGGGCGGTGCTCCACAGTCGAGCCTGCATCGAGAGATAAGCGGAAAAGAAGCGGAAGCCGGAAGTAACCAATATTTACGTAAATCTGACTTGGGGGAGGACCGAGAGCTTTTCTGTTTGTTAGAGTGTAAGGGGCACTGGAGAATACTCAAGGCCTCGACGGCGGACCCTTTCAAAACAGGACGCAGGAACAAAGTAGGAAGCAAGTCATTTCGTTGCTAGATTATGGCCAGCTCGAAGAAGTTGGGGGAAAACAACAAAAATAACTTGCATGGAACCGGGAAATGGACGAATCCCTGGAAGTCATGGGAAAGCAAATGACATTGACTCGATGTAGGGGGAAGCACGCAATCTGCCCATATACGAATAATATCAACACCCGAGGAACATATGTCCCGCCCTCACCACTCCGACTCCGGCCCTTTGGGTATCACTTGTAGTTATCAACTGAAACACAAATGCAGACACTTGAATGAGGGACAGGTCCAGATCACAATAAACGATGAAACCAGAGATGGTTTCACCAGATTTAAAAATAAACAGAGATGAAGATAAATAAGAAACATGAAAAACAAAGGTTGGCTCAAAACGGCATCCCAGCGTTAGTGTTTCGGGATTGGCAAAACACTGTTAGGAGCCTGACAAATGCCCATATCATACCATAGAACTGCGAAACTACATTAATTCGTATGCTGCGTCTTGCGAGCCTTTTCTCGAGAATGTAGATCACGGTCCATTGCGGACACAGTTTGGTAACCGCCAAGTTCCATAGCTTGTTCCACAGTAATGAAATCCGGAACATGGTGTATATCAGGTCGCAGCTTTCGAAGTCGGTTGGCACGCTCAAACGCGTTCAACTGCTTCCTAGGAAGTTTTGAGACGTCAATGGACACATTTTCCCGATGGTTGAGAGTCCCATTTGCTTCTGCTGGAGGAGGAGGTGGTGGTGAAGGCGGAGGGGGCGGGCTTTTTGGAGGCGGCGGCGGCCAATACTGTGCAAAAATAGGATCGGTCTTGAATATCTCGTGAAGCCGATTTCGCTGTGACTCGTAAGAATCATAGTTAGCGCCCAGTATGGAGCCTAGCAAACTAGTAGGATTCTTGGACGGCTGGAATGCAACAGAAACTAAGTTCTCTTTCAAAATCCGGTGGGCGTCGGCGAAACAATGGAAAATTCTTAATATTTCCTTTGTTCCTCCGGATATATCATTGTCGGGATTGTTTGGGTCGATGATTGAGAGTCTGCGATTCTGGTCCGCTTGATAGAGGTTCCGAGATGTCTTTCAGCCAAACAAAAGTCAGTAATTGCAGCAGACATATTAGGGGAGGATAGCGGGCGAATATAACCTTATTGAAATATCCAGGAGGATCCAGTTGGATGCCGACTGAGCGGAAATCGAATTTGGTGCCATAGAAGTCGAAAAAGTCCATCAGCACTGCTCCCAAGTTTGGATCGGCCGTACCGTGGGGAAGGTGTTGAAGTAAGCTGGTCACCAGACATATAATAGAGAAGCCACCTAAGCCACCTGTGGGCACTTCATTAAGGCCACGCAGCAATAGGAACTGTTTGATGACGGACACTATGATGGGCATAGCGGGAAACTGATTCTTCCACACCTGGAACGTCTTATTGGCTGCAATCCCAGTTGTGTTGTCAAAGGACAGGTCAACTCTTAATCCAGTTACCTTGTCCCTGAACTTTACTATCGGCACACGGGCGTGGGCAATTGGCTCTACGGAGCCTGGCACTGCAATGTCACAATCCCTGATGAAAGCGGCAAATGCGTAAATGTCTCTGGGGCGGAGACCAATTGTCTTCCTTCCAGTACGAATAAATGGCCGTGAAAAAAATACCAAGTCCATATCAGCGGTGGGAAGGTATAAGCCAGAGGCAAAAGAACCAAAAGCATGGAGTTGGCATCCGAAGTGCCTCTTCTGAAAGACACCCTGAAGCCTCGCGATGAGATCTTCTCTGACAATGTGTTCGAACGGCTTTGGTTTAACCCAGTGGTAGAAGTTAAGTATCTCGTTGTGCAGCCTATGAACCGTTAAGTGTGTGTTTTGTGATAAAACGCTAAAAGGGAGGTGGAAGGTTGATGGAATGCGTACATTGTAGCAAGATGCAAGGGAGGAGTGATCGACTTGTCCATCCATGGTGTTGGGTTCTGACCTGGAAGCGGTCGCCAAACGTCGATAATTGAACCATCGTGCATGAAGAGTGAATCGGGTTTTGCTGCGGGAGCGATGATTTCGTCGTCGCGTGTCCGCTTTCGATTTCCAAGTGCAGGATCGCTGTCTCGAGTGCGCGACTTCTTGGGGCCTCGAGGGGTATCTGCAGGGGGTTGGTCTAGATCCAGGTCACCAAAGGAGATGAAATCCTCATTAGAGATGACCGGATTGTTTTCTTCAGGTTTTGGTTGCTGCGCGACTGCGACCTTGGCTTTGCGAATCATCTTCACAAAGTCTTTTCGTTTTCCTTGGTTTTCGTCCGAGGGTGGGAGAACTGTGTAGGGATCTGGATTCGACCATTTGGGTTTTGCAGCTGCGGCACTCACAGCAGCATCAGTCGCTGGTTTCTTGCGTGGAGGCTCACCGTCCTCAGAGGAGACATCCATTTCTTCTTCGTCGCTATCCGTCAATTCATCAACAGAGAGAAATTTCCTCGGCTGCTCCCCGTCTCTATTAGCTCCACCAAGGTATTCAGGAGTGGTCTCCCGCATAGTCATCAAGAGTGGACGCGACGCAGTCTTGGGAGGGCGCGCCCTGAAGGTAAACTCATGTTGCGGGCGGGACTTGCCATTGTCCTTGCCCCCGCGGAACTGAAACGCTGGAGGTGGCATCTTGCTGAGCAGCATATAAGTGTCTACAAGACGCACAAGCTCGAGTCACTGGAAAGTTGCGACTTGAAGTAAGGGCGTCGCTGCTTGCGAAGGGTGGAACTGTTGTGTTGGGCCGTCAAAGTGGCACTGAGAAAAAGATTTTGGTTTGGCTGTGGTTGTCTCGCATTGGTTCAAAACGGGTTAGTGCGCGAAGCACATGACCTGGGGGTTCCCAACGTTGACTCCACAGAACAGAACCATCGGGTAGGGACAAGAGTGTGAGAGAGTTCTGGTGTGCTTAGTCCAAGTACCGGAAGAGTTTGGTTATGTCCCTGAGAGATAACCGGGCGTGCCTTCTTCGGTGTAGTTGGTTTTAACCTTCTGACCCTGCTTTTGTTGTACTCTCTACTATGTAGTATTTTCAAATAGGTAGAGAGAGAACTTTCGCAGGTTCTCCTCACCAACCGGGCCGACATCCACTAGAGTCAGTAGACTACTACTACTACTACTACTCCTACTCAGCCGTACTAATCTCTCGTGTTTCCTCCCTCATGATACCTTGCCCAAAGTGGTTCCTCGGTACAGCGCCTTGATAGGTTAAGCCGAAGTAATTGTTCATTCGACAGTTGCGGTTCCCAGTGACAACCTTTACTCCGCAGTGCGGGGAATGCCAGGCTTATACACACTAAAAACCTTTGCAAAAGAAAGCTGTCAACTGCATTCTCCCCCTTCATGGTTCAGAATTTGCATTCTCGCTTGTTCCGCTATACCATGCTTACAGACGACGAAGCTGCTTCTGTTGTCATGGAGGTCAGGACGTCCGATGACGAGGATGCACAGGATGAGCAAGACCCTCCTGGTTCTCCTTCTACACGCTCGTCCCGATGGATGCTGATCTCAGGAAAGTGGTGGTACCGATCAAGGTAAACAAAACTATAGGTTTTTTTTTAAAAATAAAATCGTTTAATTGGCTAAATTCCTTCAGTTATCCCGGCGCTCTGCTATTCAACTTCGCCGCTTTCCTCCTTCCGGCCCTCTATGGCACCCTTTCGAAGTTGTGGGTTGCGAACATTGATAGTTCCATGGTTGCCACGACCGATGCCTACACCTACTTGGGGACGGTTGCAGAAGTCTTGAACGAGGGTCTCCCTAGAGCCGCTTGGGTTATTATTGGTGATGTAAAACGGCCATTTGCCTCACGATTGGCAATCGCTCATACTCTCATCATCTTCCAGGCGACTCTCGGCCTGATAATGAGCCTTATCTTTGTATCTGCAGCGAGAGAGTTCACAGCCGCGTTTGTTCCAGGTGCTTTGACGGAGGTCAGTGTTACCTATGTCCGAATCAGTGCTTTTTCTGCGTTAAGTTCGGCGATCGAGATAGCTGTCGCAAACGCTACGAGGGCCTTGGATAAGCCAGATGTTCCTTTGTTGATCAGTTCGACCAAATTCGCGGTCAACATCATACTTGACCTTCTCATTATTTCCAAGTTTCACGTTGGAAATCTCACGCCCAGCGTCACAATGCAAGCATCAATTCGTCTCGCTTGTGATATGGCGTCCGCTATCGCCGGGGTAGTGTACTTCCTGAGCACTACGAGCATCGAATGGAATCGCTGTCGATGGGCATGGAAAACTCCACCGCCGTCTTTTAAGGCGCTATTGATATTAGCTCGACCCGGATCTATCACCTTCTTGGAATCAGCCATCAGAAACGCGCTTTACCTTTGGCTTGTTGCCGGGATTGTCTCCATGGGCCCTGACTACGCGACGGCATGGGGTGTCTTCAACACTATCCGCTGGGGCCTGATCATGGTTCCAGTACAGGCGCTAGAAAGTACTTCGCTGACATTCGTAGGCCACACTTGGGCCAGATGGAGGCATGAAGTCGGAATTGACGAGGGGCGGCCGAAATGCAGCAAGAGGGATCTCCTGGGTAAGTTCCCGCCTCAGCATCTCTGGTAAGTTGATGCTTAGAAAACTCGCAGTTATCATACTGCCTGCCTTGCTGTCAGCGGCGATTGCTTTGACGGTAGAGATTCCGCTGTGTATTTTCCTTGCCCTTTTTGGCTGCCAGCCTTTTGCCTTCTACTTGAGCGGCTCTCAGGCCGTGGCCGGCATCACTGCCCATATGTGGCGGACTATTGACTGGTATCTTGAAGGCCACACCCCGCAGTTATTTCGGCAGAACTAACTCGACGCAAGGTGTTATATAATGTATGCAGTGTCCACGCAACTCGCGTCCATCCTTTTATCCACCCGTCCTCCATGGTATCTTTACCAATCGCTCCTTTCCAATTTGCTCTACGTACTTCCATGGGCCATTGTCTGCCAAGTAGCAGACCTCAAAACGCAAAATGCATGGACATATCATAGTGTTGTATTTGGAGGGAGTCTCGTGTTCTCCTTTTGTGATATCCTTCTCGTGGATGCCGTATGGGCTTGGAGACTGCTGGCTGGAAAAATGCATTTGGAAAGATTTCATAAAGCATGAACCAGTCACAGACGCCTGTTCCTCGGGTCTCACTTTTCTCGCCATCGTTCTTCTCCCACCTCACAGTGTAAGAAGCATAGGGCTTTTCTATCTAAACCACGGGACCTCGCTTGACTGAAGAAGCGGGCAGGGTAAGACCTGGTTGATATCACGGACCTACTTGCCAACCTATGCAGAGACGCTTCCAAATGCTGGCCCAATATTGGCTAATTGACTCGCAATCAGAGAAGAGGTCTTCCTGCTGCTCTCGAGGAAGCAATGGTGCTCAACTGGCGAACTGTGATGAAGTCATCTTCTGCAAGTTTTGTTGTTCATGTCCTGCTGGTTCCGTTGGGATTTTGGTTTTCTCTGTGTAACATTTCTTTTTCCTAGATTCTTTTTGACCACCTCTGATTTGTCCGCTGTACGGAGTACAACCCTATGTACCCAACAATATGCTCCACCGCCTTGACTTATTATTGAGAACCAGGCTGGAACTGGGTCGCACATCCTTCGCTTAGAGAGACTATTGCTGAGCAGTCGAGAAACATGTCACAAAAACTGATACGGAAAAGCTCAATCGTGGAAGGATTGCTCTCGCCTCGATCTCTTACAATGTTTAAGAGAGAACGGTATGTATTAACTAGCTTTCTCAATTTTTTTGCTCCGTAGCAGATTCAAGAACAGGAGCCACGAAGTTGTACTCCCGGCCGCTTCCGACGGGATTGGCAGGTAAGATGCCAATTACCTGAGCCCTGGCGGTCCGGGTCACTACTGCAGGAGCTCTTCTTGTGGCAGCCACAGACATTGGTTGACCTCCCTGGCTCTTTGATGTCAAGAAAGCAATAATATGTCTTAAAAAACGTATCCCAACTTGGCAACAATGGGGTCTGGATCGATAGTGGGTGGAACGATATTGCCACTTGAGCGAGAATCAAGTAATAGTAACCCTGACCAGACGGCAACTGCTATATAAACGCTACTACTATTCATAGCTCGTCCACGTTTCCGACAGAAGAGTCGTAGGAGCACCATGCACGTAAAAGTCATCGCAGATGTCAGCCGCTTAGATACCTAGGTAGCTTTCCTCTCATTTCTGCAGATGGAGAAGTGGGATCAGTTCTCGCTCACTGCTACTTCCCTCTCCTCCTCGAACAATAACAATCATGGAAGCAGAAGCATAACGTCTCTGGGCAGCAGGACATGGGCGAAACCTCTCATCCAAGTGAGTCGATGATGTCTTTTCCCGTTTTTCATAGGACGTGGTTTATCGAAGCTGACCTCTGTGACAAGGATGAGGCAGTCCTGGCAGAATGGGAGGAAAGGGTTTCCCTTCAGTCGTTTGGATGTCTTTGCCCAGAGGACGTCAAGCGGATTATGACAATTCCTATGCCATGCTATACCCCAACCTTGGATGCTAGCCTCCCTCCGACTGTGCTTTATGTCTCTCGCAAATGTCGCAGAGACAGGGTCAGAGGAGGCCACAATATATACCTGACCGCCCGAGATGCTATCACAAAGAAAGTCGAGTTCGTCGTCCATGGGTTTCGAGACCGCCAGTCCCAAATCTCATCAACAACGCTGCATCGCGGCTCAGCACTAGGCTCACCATGCATCACGACAACAGCAGCTGCTCCAAAGTCAGACGCAGACGTGTACGATGATGATGATATTTCTGTCCCAGCCCGCCCTTTGCAACACCGCCTATCAACCGGGAACAGTATCCGGGAGATCCCAGACAAGGTCGAAGGAAGGGCAGTATGGACACCGCGACGTTTCAATTTTGGCGGGCGCAAATTTGTCTGGAGCAAAAATCCAGACGCGCTTTACGAATTCAAAACTGAGTGGACAAGGAAGGGTGACCGATTTATCCAAGCGGGGGAACAGAGGTTCGGTGTCAAGCTTGCTTGGGTTGAGTCGCCCTTCTGGGCGGGTCTCTTCCTTGGGAGGCACGAGGTACTGCATATCGCCGGAGGATTAGATCAGACACTTGTGGAGATTGTGGTTGCTAGTGCGTTGACCAAGTCGATGATTGTTGAACACTGCCACTAGCTTCCGAGGAGCATACCGCTTTGCGTCCTATTCCAGAATCATTCGCAACTTCTCTGCAACTTGCGAGTGTGCCATTAGCCTGGTGCACGAAAAACCGTCCAAACCCTTATCGGCCAGTTCCCAACTTGCATCGAGTTTCTGGGAGGATGATTCATGATTGGAACAGTGGAGAGGGAGCGACCATCGCCTCCCAAGTCAGGGCCCTTTTGTCCAGTTCAATGCCGTTGTCTGACGTGAAAATCTCCTTTTGTGGTATCACGGCCAGGAGGCTGCTCCTCCGTGCAAATAGGAAAAAATGATTTCACAGTACTACTTAACAGAGTTAACGTAGTCTATCACCTAGTCGATCGCTTTTCCACACCTAACAGCACTTACGAGTAAATTATTCAACAACTATATAGAAAATATACCTAATTACATTATAGATTATTCCCTGTACGCTGAGAGCCTGTACGAGCAGTATGTCCCACTATATTACACAAACTACACCGTGGTGGTGCGCGCTTTTGTGGCTGTGACTCAGGCTGCTCAACCACCCCTTCTTGACCTTCATTGAGCCTTCGTACGCGATCCATCCTTCTTGGACAGTCAAACCCTCTCCCTGGCTTGCGTACATGCGACGTCTCTCCCGCTTCCTCATTTTTTTGGCATTTGCAGCCCTTAATGCCTTGTTTTCTGCTGCCAGAATAGCAGCACTGTGCATGGCCATCTGACACCTCTTGACCAGCTGATAATCTAGAGCTCGAGTAGTTGGGCTGGGTGGACTTTGCGTACCGCGCTTAAGGTACTTCTAGACTTTCTCACTCTGTAGCTCCAGTTGTCGTACATTATGTGGTGTGGCCGTGGCCAGGAGGCTTGAGAGCTATGAGAAGTCCCTGGAGGGGTTGGCGTATGCATATGGGTGTTGAGCTGGTAAAGAACTTGCTCTGGATCATATGGAACCAGTCCTGTTGCTTTGAAACCACATCGAATATTCTTTCCACTCAGAGCCACTGTACGAACAGTAAGGTAAATGGTCAAGAACAATCGATTGACCCAGCATTCACCAACAGTAGGTTGATTGGCAGAGGCATCGCGGCTGGCAAGAAGAAGATTGGCTGTTTCTCGTACAGTGCTCACCCGGGGAGGCTGGCCACGTTCATTCATGGATAATATCCATTAAACAAGGACTGACTCCTCTGTAGAGGTCAGTTTTCTATTTCTAAGTTGGGAATTCTCTCGCGTCGTACGACCTTTCAATCAGTTTTGTAAAGTGGTGTAGGGAACAGCATATAAGGCAGAGGCTTTCTTGATACTTAAAATTTGACCTTTTTTTAATGCTTAAATAGCCAAAAGAATCTTTCCTTCCTGATTAGAAGGTTGTAGGAGTCTTGGTGTGGGATTTTTTGTTGATTAAGTTGCTGGACGCGTACGCGATTGGGGAAAGCGATCGACTAGGTTCCGATCGACTAGGTGATTAGGGATGGTGCATTTTCCAAAATTATTTAACCTTTCAAGCATTTTGCAATTTCACCCTGA
>FQSS02000673.1:109752-163363 GCA_900128795.2 Malbranchea cinnamomea | reverse complement strand
ATGAACAGATCATCGCCCTCGCAGTCTCCCACACTTTACGATATCATAAGATGAAACCATCCACGTGGTCGTCGGCGGCGGCGGCGGCGGCGTCGTCGTCGTCCTTCTTCCCGCTCTTCGTCGTCCTCACCCTCGTCCTTTCACCCTTGACCACCGCCGTCAAGCTCATCAAATCAAACTCCCTCGATGCCTGCATCAAAAACTCCAACTTCACCGCTTCCCTGTTCGACATCGTCTTCACGCCAGACAACCGCACCGTCGCCGTCGAGCTCGAGGGCGTCTCCTCGATCGCGGAGAACATCACCGCCCAACTGGACATCTACGCCTACGGTTACAAGGCCGTCACCACCGAGATCGATCCGTGCGAGTCGGAGATCGACCTGGCGGGCATGTGCCCCCTGAGCACCGGCCCCTTCAAGCTGGAACGGTCCACCTTCGAACTGCCGGGCAACGCCATCGACCAGATCCCCAGCGTCGCCTACACCGTCCCGGACATCGATCTCCGGGTCGAGGTCTGGGTGCGCTCCAAGAACACGGGCGCCAATCTCGCCTGCCTCGAGGCCCAGCTGCAGAACGGCAACACCGTCTACCACAAGGGCGTCGCCTGGGCCGTCGCCGTGATCGCCGGCCTGGGCCTGGTGGCGTCGGCCATCACCTCCGGCCTGGGTCACTCCAACACGGCGGCCCACGTCGCCGCCAATGCGCTCTCGCTCTTTGGCTTCTTCCAGGCACAGGCCATGATCGGCATGACCAGCGTCACCTTGCCCCCCATCGTGCAGTCGTGGACGCAGAACTTCCAGTGGAGCATGGGCATCATCCACGTCGACTTCCTCGAGGCCCTGTGCACCTGGTACCAGCGGGCCACGGGCGGTGAACCCTCGTCGCTGCTGTCGGGCCTGTCGACCACCACGGTGAAGATGCAGAAACGGGCCCTGGACTTTGCCGGAGACGTCGCCCATGCCCTGGCGAAGCGGACCAACAACGACGACGGCGGGCTGGACGAGAGCACCCGCAAGGTTGTCGTCCGCGGCATCGAGCGAGTGGGATATCGCGCCAAGATCGAACGCAGCAACATCTTCATGACGGGTCTCGTCTTTTTCGTCTTCTTCGTGGCCCTCGTGCTGGGCCTGGTGGCCGCCTTCAAGGGAGGCTGTGAGATTGCCGCCAGGAAGGGATGGACGAAGAGTGACAAGTTTCGAGACTTTCGCAAGGGATGGAAGGTTGTCCTGCGTGGCATTCTCTTCAGATTGGTAGGTGGCATCCCCGAACCAGAGAGAGAGCGAGAACCGTTTTTTTTTCCCCTTTATAATATATATTATCACCAAACTCACGAGAAAATCTCTTTTTCCTGTAGACTCTGATCGGCTACCCGCAAATGTGCGTTCTCTGCCTGTGGGAGTTTACTCACCACGACTCGGCGGCCGAAGTCGTCCTGGCAGTGTTCATGATCCTCGCCATGACTGCGTCGCTGGGCTATGCGGCGTTCAAGGTCATCTGGTTGGCAAAGAAATCCGTCGTGATGCACCAGAACCCGGCCTACATCCTGTACTCGGATCCGTCGGCCCTGAACAAGTGGGGGTTCCTCTACGTGCAGTACCGTGCCACCGCGTACTGGTTCGTCGTGCCCACCCTGGTCTACATCCTCGTCAAGGGCATGTTCATCGGCCTGGCTCAGCCGGCATCCGTCGTCATGGCGGTCGCCCTGCTGCTGATCGAGCTGGCCTTGTTGGTCGCCGCCGCCTACCTGAGGCCATGGATGGATAAGAAGACCAACGTCTTCAACATCTCCATTGCCGCGATCAATTTCCTGAACGTCATCCTGCTCCTCTTCTTCACCCAGGTCTTTAAACAACCAGTAAGTACTGCTTGCAGTCGTTCTTCTTCTTCTCTGCTGACCATCATTCGAGGGACTCGTGACGGGTATCATGGGTGTGGCCTTCTTCGTCATCAACGCGGCGTTCGCGCTCATTCTCCTGGTTCTCGTTCTCATCGCGTCGGTCTATGCCGTTGCCTCCAAGAACCCCGACACCCGCTACCAGCCGATGCGCGACGATCGAGGCTCCTTCATCAAGTCCCAAACGCAGCTCACGACCGAGCTGGACGCACTGGGCGCAACGGCCCGTGGAGATCAGAAACTCCGCGATCTGGAGGACGACCACGGATCCAGTTCGGACTCGCTCTCGCGGCAGCCGACGGAGCCGCAGTCGGGGCTGGCGGTCTCCGGCGACGGCATGCAACCGCCACGCTCGCCGGTCACCCCGTCCGTTCCGCTGTTCCCTTCCAGCGACAACCTGAACCACGGCCCGCCGCAGTACAATGCCTACCCGGGTCCCAACAGCGGCCCGGTGAACCGCAACTTCAGCACGTCGCCGTTCGCGCGCCCCGGTACGGCCCACTCAAACGCGTCGCAGTACCGGGCGTATAACAACAACAGTCCGTGGCAACGAGGCGCGGGGTATGATCCTTGATCCATCCAGCTGCCGGCCCGTAATCTTTTTTTTTCCCTGGTGACGGGGGCTGGTTTGGTGTTGTGCTCGTTAAAACGGGAAATCTTCCGGCGCCGCGGTCTTCCGATACGGATGCCTTTCGTTTTCTCTTCCCTTCTTCGATTTTAACCTAGTCAGTCGTCTGGAACTTTGTTCTACATCTTTTTAACTGTATCTACGTAGGGCTCATCTATTTCATTGTCTCTCTTATTTTTTTTTTCACCTCGGCGTTCTCTGGCTGGCTTGTGTTTTTCATCCCCGTCGCGTCCATCCATCGAAGGAAGTCATTCCCTCGTTACACCCTCGAAAGATTTCTCTCTCTCTCTTGTTTCCCCTTGATTTGTGCTTCTTTGTCAATGTTTGGCTGTGATGATCTGGGCTGCTTTGGCTTCCGTGTCTCATCTGTTTGCGTCGACTCTGGCACGTACGGATGGACAAATCGCCAGGTAGATGTAACACTACGTACGGTCCGTGGGTTCTGTGATGTATCTACACGTGGGGGTAGAACGTAGATGGTTCATTCACGCGTCACTCGGAATATATTACTATCTATTCTATGCATAAAGATGGAGTAACGTATGTCACCTTCCCGATCACTCCGCCATCGCTGAATAACTTTGGAATCAAATTTCAGAAAATCACCTAAGGACATGATGAACTATTTCCTGTACGCTGGGGCATGTACGAGCAGTATGTCAAACAGCTCCTGATATACTGCAGTGGCGTGCTACTCGTTTTCGTGGTCGTTCCGCCGGCTGCTCGACCATCTCTTCTTTCGTCCGATCCATCCCTTCTGGACAATCAGACCCTCTCCCTGGCTATATACATGCGGCGTCTCTCCTGCTTTCTTTTGTTGGCATGTGCCGCCAGTAGTTTTTTGTTTTCTGCTAAAATAGCAGCATGTGCATGGCCATTCGACATCCCTTGACAGCTGATCCAGCTCGAAATCCTTCTCGACTTTCTCACTCTGCAGCTCCAGTTGTCGTACATTGTGAGGAGTAGCTGGCCCAGGGGCCTGAGAGTCATTTAAAGTGTATACGGTCAGAGACTTGACTTACCTGACTTTTGTCAGGATTTATCGATATACATGGTCATAGACATAGCTGTTGATACATGCAATGAAATTCTGACAGTGAAAAGAGCAGTCCAATACATAGCAGTAGATAAGTCCAGGGAACAAGTAAAGACACAAAATGATAAACAGTTTCAAAACAATTTAGAGCATACAACACAGACAAGAACAATAAGCAAAAACAGAATAAGCAAATATGAAAAGGTGGTTTTTTTTTTTGAAATGAATAAAGGCAAAACAGGAGCAATACATTTAATTTGAAGATCCTGTTTCAACTGTTTGAATTTTCTCAAGCTTGACCAGATTGAGCAATTCAAAGGTAAATGTTCAGGATTTCTTTAACATGACAGTGGGAGCAATTTTCAGACTCATTCTCAGATTGTCTGCTCAGATATGACAAAGTAGCCATGTCCCAATTTTGATTGAGAAATAATACATAGTACGGAGTAGGCCAGACTTGTTTTAACGACTTGCTTTCCATTTTTTGGTTGTTTCAAACTGAATAATGTCTGCCGCACTTATTTGCCTCCCAATTTCTACCCCAGTTCAAAAGACAATTCTCTTTTATTCTTTTCTTAGTGTAAGATAAAGAGACAAAGAGTCAGGGGTAACAGTGGGAAGAATTTAAGAAATGTACCAAGTTTAGCTGCCTTATCTGCTAGTTCATTTCCGTCAATATTCATATCTGAAGATGAATTTGAAGTCATCTGAACAAGAACGTGACATATTCATAAGTTGAGTCCACTCTTGATTGCCAGCATGAACACAAGTCTTTGAACACCAGCTTGACCGTCTGAACAAATCCAAATATTATATAAGTAGAGTTCTACTGGTATGGAAGGCCACCTGGGAGGGTGCGCTGCGCTAGCTTGCATCGCAGGTGTTAAAGAGGAAAAAGAAGGGGTGAAGTTTTTGAACTTAAATCCTTGTTGATTGCATAACTCGGCATCTTTTCCAACATTCCAAAAATATCGAGTGAACTTTTTGGAGATAACTGGAATTTAAACTGCTAAACCTGCTCCAAGATATTCTGACTCTTCAGTTTTGAGCCATCAGAATAGAATCAAATAAGGGTTATTTGATTGATATATTTCTTCTACCTTTCTTGAGGCTTACTTGAATATCAATAAGCTCATTCAAGTTCTTTTTCCACGGAGACAGCTTCCCATGTTCAGGTTCTCAATATTAAGACTGGGAAGATACTCTTTTATACCAGAGCATAGTCTAAATAGTTGCCCGACTTGCTTTTCATTCTTCGTTGAGAAGTATCATTCCAATCCCAGTATTTCGACCAGTCAAGTTCAATCTGTAGACAAAGGTGGAAACGATGCTGAAATTTTTTCTCAGAGGTGATTTTCATCCATCATAAGGTCTCATAGCAGTTCTTGCATACTTACAATGCTTAGGGTTATAAAGATGCTTTACGGTCTTAGAGGTACCTTGTATTTTCCTCAAAGCTATTTAAAGTCTTTGCATATAGAGAGGAATGATCGAGTTCTCCATGCAGAACTGGTCAAACTCAGGAATGTATATATATACTACCATGTCCATCCAACCAAGAGTCGTATTGGCCCATTGTACGAGCTTGAGTGTGTGCTAAATATCTCTTTGAGCCAGATCAATCCCAGCTCTCATTTGTCCAGACTCACTGATTTCAATCCTCCAGTCACCAAGAAGCTATTCTTCTTCTGAGAGGACTCTCGTCCAAAGCATGTGCAGCCTGGAAATACCGAATGGCTCACAATTGTTGAAGGAGTCAATGCAACTGGCTGGTCATTGCTACCGATGATCAATCTTAAGGGGATGGACGAGAGTCCTCTCAGAAGAAGAATAGTAACAACCTTGGCTGTCCCAATAGCCTCCATCTGAAAGCCAGTCTCAAAGTTGTATATATTGGCGCTTGAGGAATGATTAATCCAAATTCACCAACAGTAGGTGGATTGGCAGAGGCATCGCGACTGGCAAGAAGGACATTGGCTGTTCTCGCACAGTGCTCACCCGAGCGAGCCCTCGTTCATCCATGGTGTGTACGCGGAGAAGTGATCGGGAAGGTGATAGACTACCTATATCGAGTAGCTACATGCAAATGGTGTAGATAAGATGCCGTATAGCTACACCGGCAGAGCCCATACTTCCCGGCGAACTTGATCACCCGGTGAATTGATCATTTGTCCACTCATATCAAACTTTGATACTCCGACTTGCTTGGTTTCACCGTACAGTGTACAGGCTACTAGTCCTAGACACCACGTAGAGGTGCAAGCCTTGTCGTGTCGTACACAGGCTCCATACGACTGGAATAAATGAAATTATACATACCTAGCTGCCCTGCCCGCTGCCCTAGAGAAAAAGAAAGGAGGATAAGAGATCGTGCCTACCAGGCTGTTGAGAGCCATCCTCTTCGTCTGTGTCAACAATCTCTATCACCTCTACCGCATCCTCGCCATCTCGTACGGAGCAGTGGCTGGCGGGGTCACGCCATTTGCAGTTACCTCATGCTCCGCCAAAGTGGCCTGGCAATCGGCGACACTGGACCACCGCGGCAAGCAGTACAGGCCTGCACCTCCATACGCCCTCGAGATTGGATGCGAAGGCCGGTGGCTCAGAATCTGATGCTCGCACATACTGCCGCGTACGAACAAACATCCTGCCCGGGAAGAGCCAGAACCGCCCTAGCCTGGGGACTATGAGCAAAGGTACTCAGTTGCGGACCAGCAACGAAGAGGATTCGGCGGGGGCTCTGGGGGCCAGTGAGAAGACCGACGAAGGAGAGCGCCCTATATCGGACGAAGACTCGATTAGCTTCGTATTCCATTGATGCATTGACCTACCTGAGCTTCGCACGTACATGTTTGATGTGATGATGAGTTGATAGGAAGAAGAAGAAGAGAAAGAAGGAAAGAAAAGAGGAGGCGTCAAAATTGTCGTCGGGTTGCCAAAGCAAAAGTCATGTGGTATTCACTGTTACTACATACAAGAGCACGTCGTACGAAGCTAACCAAGTCTAGGGCAGTTCCTAGCTGTATGCTCAAGGGCTCTGCATACACTGCAACGAGGGGGGGCTCTTTTCTTTCGTACGGGCTCATTGCTGACCTCTTGTAAGGATTCCCCATCAGCCAACTGTCCAGGATCATTGTCACTTCTTCGTACGAAGTCCTCATCAGCCCTCGGTGCCAAACCATCACTATCTTCCTGTGTAGGATCTCCATCCCCTGCTTGTGCTCGCCCAACTGCATCTCCATGAGAGACATGGGTGCTTTTCCTTTTCTTCCGCTCCAGTGCCATGCGAAGCTCCACGTTCTCTTGTGCAAGCAGTACATTCTCGGTTATGAGTCTCTCATAGTGGTAGAACATTCTGTCTATAAATCGATCGGTTAGGTCGGAGAGAGGTGTCGTACGATTTCGATTTCTGAGTCTGGCGAATTGTCTTCGCATGTCATCGGTATTCATTGGTGTCCTAGGAGTCCGTGGTCGAGACGGAGTTGACGGCGGAAGCTTGGAGAGAACTTTGTACGGAGCATAGGGAATCAATCCAGTAGCACTGAATCCACTCTGTATATTCTGCTCAGAGAATGTGCTGGTGTGAGCGTCAGGATATAAAGACAAAAAGTCCCTCTTATCCACATGATTGATTCCACACCGAGTCTGATTCTCAACAAGCCGGCCGTACGATTTCTTCAAGGCAGCGAAGCAGCTCACATCCAAAGGCTGCAGGATGTGGGAGGAGTGTGGAGGCATGTAGAGAAGAACAATCTGATTCTCCATGCAAAAAGAGTCGAATTCTGGAGTGACATGGTTTTCATGACTGTCCATGATCAATAGCCGGTATCGGCCCTTTGTACGATCTCGGGTTTGCTTGTCGAAAACCTCCTTCAGCCAGAATAGAGCAAGCTCATCTGTTGTCCAACCATTTGGACTGGACTTCACAATCCAATTGGGTGGTAGTTCGATCCCATCCTTGTACTCAGGAGGGTTCTTTCCCTTGAATATAATCATAGGAGCAAGTGCCCATCCCAACGCATTAATCCCAGCAATCACTGTGGTCCATTCTCGATTATCCGGCTGTAATAACTCTGGACGCTCCTTTCTCTCCGAGTTGGTTACCACCATGCAGGTTGAGATCATTCCCATGGAAAATCCAACCTCATCCATATTATAGGTATCGTCCGGCAAAATCCGAAATTCACTGGTGATATTTTGTACCAGCTGGAACCAGTCTTGTATAATCTTCGGGTCTTCGCAACGAGAGCGCTTGTCGCTGAATTTTCGTACGAAATATGACTTCAATTCTGGATGTCGCTTTAAAAAGGATGCGGTCCAACTTTTCCCAAAATTTCCTGGAATTCCATCCCCCCGTTTCTCAAGAAGATAATCTGCCATGCTTCGTACGGTAGAAGGTTGAGGAAGGCCACGGTTATCCATCGAGAGAATCCACCGTACAGGAGCAGCTTCTTCGGGACTAGAAGCTTTTGTTTCTTAAGTCAGCGGCGTTTTTGTTCGTACGGCGGGCAATATGATTGCTCAAACTTGACTGAGGAACGTTGTAATAGAAGCTCTCTGCTGGCTCAATCCTTGGTTTAACTGCTGCAGCAGTGTGGTTTCGTAGCCCGTTCAACCCCTTTTTCGAGGCGACACCGCCATTAGTATGTAACCCCTGGTCCGTAGGTTTTTGCAGAATTAGCGTACTTTACAGATAGCTCTAATACCAGTGATTAGTGTGATTTCTTCTACCAATAAACTGCCGTGCTAATTTATGCTATTGGTGCAAGAAACTCCATACATCAACAGTCTACCCGTGACTACGCAGGGACTTGGCATCCCTACTAGAGCACGCGCTTCGGGACCCATCTGACTATCACCTTGCCGCGAGTGGTGTGGGGAAGCCTCTCTCTGTGCTACCAGATTTTCTTTGCCTCTTGAGCGGTGTTTGTGGAGGAGCCTAGCAAGTGTGCAACCTCTACTGTGGTAGATTGTCCAGGCATATGTATACATTGCTGGCATACTTGGCCGGTATAAAGCTAAAGGCTACCTTCAATCTATGAAAGGCACTGCTCAAGGGAATCCAACTCAGGGGAACAGTCATCACGAAATCAACCCTTTTACACAAAACGCGTGATACTCAACAACCATGACTGCCAGTGAATACAGACTTGAAGAGAAACAAGTCCTTGAGGTTCTGAAGATATACCTCACGCGAAAAAACCGAAATCCTGCAACCACGATCAACGGTGTTGCTGACGAGTTTGAAGTCTCACGGAAGACACTATGGCGCCGCGTCCACAACCTCCCTTCGAGATCAACCCGAAAGCGAACAAATCTACGTTTTGACGATGCCCCGTATGCTGCTATATTTGAAGACCTTGACAGGCGCGCCGCAAGTAGATAACTAGAAAATTGAAATCTTGTTCAGGGAGTAGGTTTTGATTCCCCTGAGTTGATGATCCCCTTGAGCTGAAGAGCTTCGCGTGCTCTACTAGGGATGCCAACTCCCTGCGTAGTCACGGGTACGTTATATACTATGTATATATATCAGGAACAAATAGTTTTATGTGCGCGGCTAGATGATTCTCGAAAAATACTGCGGTTCTGCGATATCCCGGGGGTCTCCACACCACTGGTTGCCGACCTCACGATGTCTGCACTAGTAAATGTGCGAGTTCTGCCCGGTTCCCCAATCTTTCAGCGAGCACCTGTCCAGCTGAAGGAAGGTCTTAACCGGGGAACCTATGGCAGGGGATCTGGGATCAAACGCTC
The DNA here is from genome assembly GCA_900128795.2 of Malbranchea cinnamomea. Classification (NCBI taxonomy): domain Eukaryota; kingdom Fungi; phylum Ascomycota; class Eurotiomycetes; order Onygenales; family Malbrancheaceae; genus Malbranchea; species Malbranchea cinnamomea. The sequence goes on along the minus strand of FQSS02000673.1, from coordinate 154,051 downwards.
TTTACGTTGCGCATAGCAATGCCAGCTATTATCTACTGGTCATCCATCGATGGACTGGATGAGTGCGACGCGCCGAGGCTCTCGCGGATACTGTAGTTATGTTTCGATCTATCGTCGGCGACTTTACCCCATCCACATAACTACTCTCTCCTCTTGGGCCCGACTGGTCTCAATCGATGTCACTTAGACTCGTCTTGGGGAGCCTTCTCGGACCATCCAGGTCTGTGTCTGTCTTTCTGCCCAGGTTGGCAGCCCTGTTCCGGACAGACATCCTTCTAATTATACGCAAAGCGGGCGTTGAAGTAAAAGGACCTGCCTGCGATTGCCGCAGGATCTTTCTTCCTCAGGGATGGCATGGCATCGTGCAGAAAAGCATTTTCCTCTGGGTCCATCTCCTCTGGTCCTGGAGACAATTAAAGGGCTGCCAGCCCCCACGGATCCGACAAGTCGAAGATGTATCTTACTAAAGCAACCTAAGTTGGTTACCCGATGGCATGGAGGCGGCAACCAGCTGCGCTGAGCGTTGCGAGAATTACCCAGATACCTCCATCTTCAGAAAGAAGAAAAAAAAAGCATGAGCATGCTGGCTTTCGCAGACCCGCAATTACGTTCTAGCCCGGATGCTATCAGCGGAAGCAAGCAGCAGGCACACCCCTGGAATATCGCGCCACAACGTGGTCATTTCCCCTTGACCAACTGTCAGACTCTGGGACGACTGTGTTTCGAGGGTTCTGTGTTCTATGATGAAGATAAGCCCTCGATTCGAAGCCGGGTTAATTATGGCCATCCTGACGCGAACGCTCAGCGGCGTCACGCACCCGCTCACGCACGACCCCGTCGTACTTCTGGGTGAGCCATGTCCCGCCCGACGATGACGACGACGACGACGACGGGCAAAGAGCACCTTTTGAATGAATTCATCTCGCGCGACTGGATCACGGCGGAGACGCTGTGGCCGCACGAGGGGACGGTTGTGTTTCCGAGAATGACGAGCTGGTGGTGGTCCGCAGTTCGCCGCGGGAGGCCACCTACGACAGAAGTAGTACAGTAAGTATCCAGCAGCGACAGTAGTGGCGTTGGGAGCAAGCGTCCTTGACATCAAAGCACTGCATGCCACCATGTACAAAGACCAGAGATTCAAGATCGTCCAGGAGTGCTTCACCAGCGCGGCATGTATCTAGTAGTGAAGGAAAGACATCCAGCGGCATCTGACTCTTTCTACCCATACTATTATGTCAACTAGGACATTTCTGCCGCCTTTTCTTTCCCTTTACATCGACTGCAAGGAAAATGCATTTTCAACAACCAATGACGCCGGTTTCCATTTTGTATCCGCTATCAAGCAAGTACAGCATACATGGGGGAAGGGGCATGACCAACAGGAAGAGAAGAAGGTCGTCGGTATTAAGAGAAACGACAACAACGTAGATCTAATACAGATCGATCTATTTCGACTCAGAGAGGCCCGGGGGAGGTCCGGAAGGGACACCACCCGGCGGCGGAGGATATGACACAGGAGGCGCGCCGGGAAAGCTGCCTGCCGGCGGGGCCGATCCCGGGGCAGCTGTAGATGCCGGCGGGGCGGAACCGGGTGGTGCAGAGCCGGGCGGGGCTGGGCTGGAAGACGCACCGGCGGGCGGTTGCTGGCCTGGGATGGGTGGCGGAGGCACACCGCCAGGCCCGGGGGGAGGAGGAAACTGGAAGCCGGGAGGAAAGCCGCCCGGTGGCGGAGGAAACGGGAAGCTGCCGGGAGGCATGTTGGGAAATGGTGGGGGCGGCGGATTACTGCTGGTGCCGGGAGCTTGTGGGCCGGAGGCAGAGGTGGAGGCGGGTGGTGGTGGTGGTGGGAATGGCATTCCCTGGCTACCTGGGGGTGCTAGAGCGTAGATGAGCAATCAAAGAAAGAAGAAGAGTGCATCGGTACGGGGCAGGAGAGGAACTTACGCGGCATCATGCCGGGTGGAGCGCCAGGAGCTCCCGGCATGGGGAATGGTGGGGGAGGTATCGATCCCGGGCGACCTGCAGATGTGTTAGTCATTCGAATTTGGATGATTATTGTTATGATTACTGTTGAGACAATGAATGGAGCGGAAAGAAAGAAAAAAAAAATACGGACCTGGGAATCCGAAAGGCGGCGGAGGATAGCCCCCGGGAAACTGATGCTGAAGCATGGGATTGGCTCCTGCCTGGCCCTCGGCGGCATACGAGTTGGTGATGGAGTCGATGACGGACTGCGCCTTTTCATGGCCGATCTCTTAGTGCAACCAACGACCCGTCAGTCTCAAGAGGCACTGCAAGGGACGGACCGGAGTCCAGCCTCGGTCCCTGGATTGCAGGGACCGTCTGAACACGCTCAGCGGGTTCCAGACGCCCGGGGCGCGACTTACGCTGGTAGTACTCGAGGACGTTCCTCAGGTGGTTTCGGCCGGCATTGTGCGCCTTCCGCACGCTCATCGAGTCATGCGTGAGGTAGACATCGCAGTAGTCACCTGATAGGCGAGACAACGGTCAGTGCAAGGTCTCGACACATCGGATTGACGGGATGCCGGGCACGACCGCTCCCTGCGTCGGACAGAGCAGAGCCCGCGGAGAGAGCGTGCTGACGGCATGAGCGGAGGGAGACACCTACAGAAGAGTGCACCGAACGTTAGCTTTTGCGTCTGGACTGTGATCAGCTGGCGGGGCAACCGTGTAACCGGGTATACTTATATTTTGGCATCTTGAGGGGCGTATCTCAGGCAGTCGCTGGGAAAATCCACAAAGTAGACGAAGAAGAGGAAGTAAAAGGGATTGCAGCACTGAGATGCGCTTGCCTGACAGTGGCACGGCGGCTCACTGCTTGCAATGCCCAAGCCCGTCTCGCCGGTCGCGTCACAGGAACCGCAGGAAGGGGAGAAATTCGGGAGCAAGTTTGCAAAAGGCAAAAACGGTGACGACGTGAGATGGCGTTGGGCGACGGGACCGACGGGGTGACAGCGAAAAAACGACAGGCGGAAGCTTCCTGACTGGCTCACAGGCCGCGATGAATATCGAGCAATGAAGTTCTGATGCTGCGATGGCGGCAACGAAGGGCAGAAATTGGCTAGAAGAGGGTGTCATGTGACGAGGGCTGTCTGAGGGAATATCATTAATCCGATCAAAACTTGGCATCAGGTCAACGACTGTTCTTCAACCTGCTAGCTGTCCTCAACCTCTCCAACGTGCTCCCCTTGCTAGATAGTAGAGTACTTGACATACACATCCCAGCACTGCACCGTGGATCCAGGGTCTGTAGGCCCAATCAGATCATGCGACTCGATAAACCAACAAACCACCTTTGACAAAAAAGAAAAAAAAACTACGAAAACTACAAGAAAAAGGGTGAGGTCCTTCTCGCGACTTCTACATGTCGACCGTCACTGCCTGTGCATGAAGTACACTTGAGATGCGACTCTCGACGTCGCACTGCTCTGAGAGCGGTGTGTGGACAATCTTTCTGACCAGGGCTGGACTTTGAGAGTGAGAGAGGGAGACAAGACAGCCGTTCGGAGTATATACTCTTGTGTTGTGTGCGGTTGCAAGACAGAAGAAGATGTAAAAATGCAGCGGCATCAAGGTGAGCGTCTTGCGCATGATACCCTCGAGCGCCGCTATTATCCATCCATCTCCGCCGGGTTTGCTGGCCCGTGGGGGACATAATGTACCATAGTACTCCGTATTGGGGGGATGGCTCCGCAGTGGGTTTCCATCATCGAATAATAATAGTAGTAATGACGATGCGGTGGTGCAGTGAAGGTCCAGGCCTTCAAGCTCACGTCACAACTGTCCCTCTGAGCGCGCGCACGCTGTTCCGTGACGGCTCGCTCAATCATCTGTCGTTCGTCGTGACTGTCGCTGGGGCATTGGGGTGTCCAGGTCCCGGCAGGGTGTGGAACGGAGAACTTGTTTCGCAGTGGATTCTGAGACATTTAATCCTCTCATCCCCCAAAGGTTAAAAATAATAATTAAACAAAGGGCCCCCCAAACCAGAGAGACCGGGCTGCAGGCTCGACGCCGCCCACGGGACGCAGTGGATTTGCTGAGTCACACAGGCTTGCTGTTGAATTAGTTCTTGGAAAAAAAAAAACAAAAGTCTGCCAGCGGTAGATGACATCAGCGAGCTCCAGAGTTAGTTAACTACTGTAAGTTAACCAAGTTAGAACTAGTTCAGCTTACTCCTTACTTCCCCGTCGAAACACTCCCAGCATGCATCCGAACAAGGCCACAAAGGAACAGACCAAACGCCATGGAGAAACCGGGCGCGGGGACGGCGCGTCATTCGCCGGCGGTTTCGTCTGGGCGGTTTCTGTTACGTGATGGCTGGCCAGCCCTAGCCCTAACTGCCTGCCCCGACCAGGCATGGCGCGGACGGTCAGGGATCGCCGCGGCTGGCCGAGCCAATGGCGGAGCTGCCCACCCGGCGTGACCCGTCCTTAGTCAGCCCTCTCCGCGCTCGTGACCCGTCGAAGCCTTTACGTTGCCTCTGGAAAAAGTATCCCGGTTGGAGTGATGTAGTGGTAGCACAGTAGCAATATATATAGAGAGAGAGAGCCAATCTCGTCCCTGAGCCCCTGAACAGAGCCACTCAGATACCATGCACCGCTCCGTTGTCATCCTCGCTTCCTGCCTGCATTGGTTTGCAATCCCACCACGAGTAGTATAAATAGTACTACTACTACTATTCTACTACTATTACTACTCTACTACTACGACTACGACTCCTACGACTACTAATACTACTACTACTACTACTTCTACTACTACGACGACTACTACGGCTACTCCTTCACGATAGCCTGCTTCTCCCTCCACCACGAGCTACGAGAGGAACACCACCCTGCCCAGTGACTGAGCATTCCAAACCAGCAGCTCGAAGCTTCCTTTCCGCTCCAAGCCCGCCGCTCACCACCATGTCGTCCTACCGCGTCGTCCAGCCCCATCCCACTGCCTCCGGCGCCATCCACACCGCCCGCGGCGGCGCGGGCAACGTGTGCTCCCCCCCGGACAGTTCCCCCACGCCCGGCCACGGCGCCTCCGCCACGGGGCCCGCGTCGCTCGCCCGGCTCGACCCGCCGCATGCCCGGCGCAAGTACTGCACCACGGGCCGCGGCGGCGCGGGCAACGTGCACGCGTCCAGCGAATGCGCCATCTTCAGCTTCGACGAGGAGCTCGAGCAGCAGCTGCGCCAGGAGCGGCGGCTGGCGCCCGTGATCCACGTCGGGCGTGGCGGGGCAGGGAACATGCTCATCCGCGAGAGCAGGGACCGGAGCAGGAATATTACCACCAGCAGTACCGGCCGCAGTAGTAGCAGCGGCGCTGCTGGTGTCGTCAACAATGATCTTTCCCGCAAGTGGAGCGCGGACAACAGCAGCAGCAGCAGCAGTAGCTCCACGAGCAGTAGTCACTACTCGCAGGACGAGAAGCTGAAGCTGACGCCCACGACGACAGCGTCGACCGTGGCGACCAAGAGCACGGATTCATCTCGCTGGACCGGATTTTCCTGGCTGCGGACATGACGTTGGCCGTTGCCTCGACTCGAGTTTTTTTTTTTCTCCTCGTTGCGTTCCTTTTTTTTTTTTCCATTATAACGACGGTTACGAGCTCACGACCATTGACAATATTCTTGTTGGAAAAAAACCATTGACACTCTAACTGCTTTAATTTTTTTCCCCTTTAACTCGTCTACCTCTGCAGAGGACCGCAGACATCACTGAGCCGTCAACATTGTCAACATTCCCACACTAATTCACTCCCGCATCATCAGCTCCTCCGCTGTGATGTCTCTACCTATCTCTCACCAGACATCCCGAGCTATCCTGCACTCTCTCTTCATCTCCTCTGCGCAATCTTTCTCTCCTTTCTCTATATACGAGGAGAAAAACAGGGCCATAATAATGGAATACCAATACGAATCATTCGAGCTGCCACTCTTACTGCGCAGTTGTCGTATGTAGTATTCTACTCAGCCGGACGACTTAGGGGAGGATACTGTGCAGATAACAGTAGAGCAATATCTCGTGGTAGTCGCGTGCCAAGCGCACCCACTACTCACACCACTAGTGGGTGCGCCACGCTTCAATGAAAATACAGATGACTACTCTCTTTCTATTTACATATCTCAACAACAAAATGTCGGATCAATATAGAAAAGATGAAGATTAAACTATTCAGGCTGTTGACGCGTACAGATGCGGTGAATTCAAAAAAATCACAGACTTGGCACGAGAATTCAAGGTTGACTACCAGCGACTCCAAAGATGAACCTTTGATACTCCATCCAGATTTGCACCACGCCCTCAAACCGGAAGCTTGATTCTGCCCAGAAGAAGGCTGTTATAGCCTGGATTAAGCAGCTAGATGAAGCTGGACGCTCGCAAATGCAAGCGATGTTGACCAATTGCGCAAACTCTGTCCTCTGTCGAAGTCATATTGATCCTGAGACCGCCCCCCCAACTGTGTCAAAGATGTGGGCAAACCGCTTTGTGAAACGGCTTTCGGGCCCAAGAGAATACAGGCTGAAGATATAGAGATTGTACAGAGCTGGTATGACCGCCTGGAAGCCCTTATAAAGAGCCATCACATCTCTCCACAGAATATCTACAACATGGATGAGACAGGGCTCCTAATATGTCAGGGAAAGGTGAAAGCATATATACTCAGGGAGCGTGGCCACACTAAGTCTTTTTAGTTGCCTAGTCATCTAAATTTTCATTGAAGCGTGGCGCACCCACTAGGGGTGTGAGTAGTGGGTGCGCTTGGCACGAGTAGTAGTTGCAGTAGTAGTAGTAGTGTAGGAGTAGTAGTAGTAGGAGTAGAGTAGTAGTAGTAGGAGTAGGAGTAGTAGGAGTAGTAGGAGTAGTAGTAGTAGTAGTAGCAGTAGTAGTAGTAGTTGTAGTAGTAGTAATACATACATCATCCGTGCAGGCGCAACTAAAAGAAAAGTCGTATCGTGCAAGTCGTCTAATGTATCATACATGCATGCATCTATCTCATCCCAGTCTCAGAAGCGGAAGAAGAAAAAGTGGCAGTCTCTAAATCCCCCATCCATAAAACGTGGTCTGCGGCGTCTACTCCGTCGAGCTGCCAAACACCTCCATGTGGATGCGCTCCGGGCGCACGCCCAGCTTCTGCAGGCTGTCGCGCTGCAGCTTCATGAACGGCAAGGGCCCGCAGATGAAGTAGTCGGCGTCGGGCAGGAGGACCTGGTCCTTGATGCGGGCGAGGTCGATGCGGCCGTGGTGGTCGTAGTCGCGGCCCAGCTGGTCGCGGTCGGGTTGGACGTCCTCGTACCACACGGAGCGGCTGACGTTGGGGTTCTCGCGCACGATGCGGGCCAGCTGCTCCTTCATGGCGTGCACGCGGCCGTTGCGCACGGCGTGCACAAACACCACACGCCGTGACTCGCCCTGCTGCTGCTGCTGCTGCTGCTGGTGCTCGACGACCGTCTGCAGCATCGACATCATGGGCGTCAGGCCGACGCCGCCGCTGATCAGCACCACCGGGTTGGTGGCGTGCAGGTCCAGCACAAAGTCGCCAAACGGCATGCTGAGCTCGATCTCGGCTCCCTCGGGGGTGGACGCGTGCAGCACGTTGGACACCTTGCCGGCGGGCCGTCCGTCGCGCGTGTCCTCGCGCTTGACGGAGATCTGGAAGTAGTTGCCGCCGTCCTCGTCGGTGCGGCCGGGCGCCTTGGAGAGCGAGTACTGGCGCGGCTGGTACATGTTGAGTTCGGGGACGAAGCAGCGCACGGCGATGTACTGGCCCGGCTTGTAGGCGGGGATGGCGCCGTGGTCCACGGGCGCGAGGTGGAAGGTGACGATCTCGTCGCTCTCGACGATGCGGCGCTTGACGACGAACTTGCGCCAGCCGGTCCAGCCGCCCGGGGTGGCGGCGTTCTGGCGGTACAGGTTGCCCTCGAAGTCGATGAAGTACTGGGCGAGCTTCTGGTAGGCGGCCGTCCAGGCGTCGAGGATCTCCGGGGTGGCGGCGTCGCCGAGCACCTCCTTGATGGCGCGCAGCAGGCCCTGGCCGACGATGGGGTACTGGTCCGCGGTGATGTTGAGGCTGGCGTGCTTGTGGCCGATGCGCGAGATGAGCGCCTGCAGGTTCTCGGGCCGGTCGATGTTGGACGCGTAGGCCCAGACGGAGTGCGCGAGGGCGGCGGGCTGCGTGCCGGTGGCCTGGTGGGCGAGGTTGAACACGTTCTTGAGCTCGGGGTGCTCGTCGAACAGGCGCTTGTAGAAGCAGGTGGTGATGGCGACGCCGTGCTGCTCAAGCGCGGGCACCGTCGCCTTGACGAGCTCGATCTGGCGCGGCGTGAGCTCGGCCGCGGCCGTCGCGTAGGTTCTTCGGGCGGCCGTGCTGGCCAGATGCTGGAGGGCAGATCGACAGACCATGGCGGTTCGATCGAAGGAAAGTTTTTCTCGGTAGCGGGCTAATCAGTCGAGTGCTAGGTTGTGCGTGTGCTGGATGTGATCAGGCTCAACTTGGCCTCAGGTGGCTCGAAGGTGAAGGCGAAAGGCGAAGCTTCCTCATCTTTAAATACCATCTCTCCATCACGATCGAGACAAGATCGCGACAAAGAAAAGCCTTGTCGATGGCAATCTTTTCGCTCACATCGGAACCGGGCGTCGGGACCCCTGGGGCTCCGGGCAGCACGCGGTGGCCTGATCCGAAATACAGCGAACGTCATTCGTCGCTCGACCACGACGGCCCGGCGACCGCCAGGGTCTCCGCGGAGATGGCGTCTCGCTCTCCATGCCCGATCTCCATCCCGAGCACGGCGAGCAGTCGTCGTTCTTCTCGTCAGGCGCGGAGCAAAGGACAGGATGACCAGCGTCTCGGCAGGGGCAGGGCCAGGGGCAGACCGGGATTCTCCGAGGACCCAACAGAAACAACCCACGAAAACCAAAAAGGCAAAATGAAAGCACGAAAGAAACAAAGATCATCAGCATCATCGTCATCGTCATCTGCTGTCTCTGATTTTCTCCGGGACGATTCTGGGCATCGTAACATCCTCATCACCGTCATCCATTCTATCCAGCCATCCCCAAGCAGTTCCACCTCATCTTTCAAATCAAACACCGACGATTCAGCCCAAAAATAGGAACAAAAGAAAAACCTCAACCAACTACCTCATCCTCACCCACCGAATCAACGAATCAACCACTGGTGATGAGAGTAGCAAGGAGTAGCTAGCACCTTGGTATTCTTCAATTCCCCTCCTCGCGTCCATCCCGTGCGTGACAGACTCGAAGATGTTCCTGTTGACAGCTTAGTCATTTCCTGCAGGGTCCCACGCCATCCCAGAAGGGCTTAGCGGGTGCGGGAACTCGCGTGGCAAACCCCAGTCACATGATGCGCGGCTTTTTTTAATTTTTTTTTTTCCTTGTTGTTGGTCAGCAACACTCCACTCGGCTCCCACTCGGCTTCCACTCGGCCGTCAGGGGCGCAAAGTGATGCCTCGCGCGCGTCTCCAGTCTCGTCGTTTGCGATTCTTCAACACTTTCTGACGGATGATGGCAAGGGAAATGATGAAAGATACCGCAGAAGATGAAGAGAACACAACTCTACGATCACACACCAATCGACACTGGGTGATTTTTTATATATATATATAGCCTATTGAACGATTGGTCGAGTATCCGACGATCTCGGCCAGAATGCGTCTGACAGAGAAACATGTACATTGACATTGACGATACAGGGCACCTGGCAAGAAACCTCGGCGTAGAATCAGCAAGAGATCTAGCGCCAAAGATCCACCACTATCGGAGGGTATGGGCTGGTTGGCGAGTGAACATACAGCGTGCCATCTCTCCAGACCCGACGGTACATGCACGAAAGGGTTGGAAATCCCAAAATGTAAAAACGAGTGGCGGGTGTGACCCCACAAAACGAACGAACGAAAGGACGCACAAACAAGATCAGGTTACGAGCATGAAACCGCGGGACCAAAAAGGTCTCGACCACTTCCAAAATCGACCAACACAGATCGCTTCGCTGGGATGGCCACAGCCGATTAATAGTCGTCACCACGGCTGATGACTTTTTTCCCGCCACTGTGGAGGAGAATCGTCTGGAACAGATTGTTAGACTGGGGGAAAGAGAGAGAGAGAGAGCATACATGTCAAATTGCGCCGTGTATGAACCCTTGACGTCGGCAAGGGGCGCGTACGTCTCGACAATCCCATTCTCGATCAAATGCTTTATCTGTGCCATCGTTCAATCAGCAACTGGGCAGCCCATTCACAGTCCATCTCCGGGTTGCTTTAGGCCAAGGTGATAGCCCTTCACACCAAGACGCTCCAGATATCGTCGACAGAACACCAAGGGCCCGAATGGGCGTCGATGGTTTTCAGGAGAGACTTGGCGGGGGGAAGACGCAGCTGAGCACCCGAGACGAGCTCGTCTCGTCCGTAACCGGAGATTCCCACCTTGGGCAAAAGGATTAGATAGGATCGAAGCAAACGGGAACCCGTCGTCCCACGCACGCGAGGTGTACCGCGACGTATTCTCGTACGGAACGAGTTCGCCTGCGGGATAACCCGACGGGAACAGCGTCGCGACCAGCACACGCGGGGGTGTGGTCTGCGTGAGCCCACCGCGTTCTCCCGCCTCCTCCTCCTCCTCCTTCTTCTTGTTTTTGTTGGACTTTTGTGTTCTTCTCTATGATCGCTCCTAGGCAGGCTGTCAGTTCTCTCGACGATTGCACGAATTAAACTCTTTCCAGTAGCATGTTTGTATGTATGTATGCATGTATAGGTCTGAATCGTACCGCAGTTGGCAAGGGACGCGTTCAACCCCCACGTCCTCGTTCGCATCGTCGCCGTCACCGACGATTCCACGATCCAGATCGGCCGATCCCGCGCCGTTGCGAGAGATTTGGGGGCAGGATTGGCGGGCTTGATCTCGGAGGCGTTGGACGCTAGTAGCAGATATCACAGGAACAAGTCAGCTTACGACAGAGTACTAGTTAACTGTGTCTTCTCTGGTGAAAGCAAGAGTCATACCATGGCCAGTTTGCCGCCTTCCTTCGGGGGTCTTTGATCCCATTCTGTGGTTCCAAGGCACAACCGTTGAGATGGGATTTTTCAGTGGAGACTAGATACGAAACTACCCGTCAACTGGCTTTCGGCATCTGCGTAGCGTGCCACATCTCGATTCCATTCACCATGCACTACATACTTATACAAAGGTTGACGGCAAAAACAGAGCGCTAAGACCACCCAGCTAAACACTCCGTTGACGCCCCCGGCCGTCTCTGGACCTGACGATCTGTTCTGCAATGGCAGTAGAGGTAGAGGAAGTTCTGAGCAGGACGAAGGTCATGGGCCCGACCCTTTGAATGTCCCCACTACTGTGTAGGTATCTAGCCGTGGACTTGGTTGTAAACAGCAGTGTCGTCGACATGTTCACGTTGGAAAGCTCTGTGTACAACAATAACGATACCGTCTTTGACATCTTCGGCCCTGTCTTTCGGAAAGAGAGAGGCGGGGGGCCAGCGTGACGAATCCAAAGTATATATGCCATGAAGAAAAACGCGTATTGGTAGGGTAGGAGAAGAGGAAAGTTGGATAACAAATACAGATATATAAAGTGATAGGGTAAGTCTGGGTATCTAAAAAGTCTTCCAGAAACTAGACGTAGGGCCACATCAAACGCTGACCGACAAACGAACTTAACACGGAGGAGGAGGAGGCAAAAGCAAAAGGTCTAACGCTGCCAAGATGTACGTGCTCCTCGGGGACAAGACAGGGCGTGCAGAGGAAAAGAATTAGGATTAGTATGTCTCCTCAATTGAATTTCGTATGGATGATGTCCGGGTTCTCGTGCCAATCGTCGATGCTCACCCACATCTAAAGCTCATCGCGTCAGTGTTTAAGATAGCAAACAGGGGGAAGGAAAAGGAACGCAAGGGATGATTCTGGGAACACTTACCTTTCTAAACGTACTCAATCCCGCCAAAATACTGCCGCCGATCCAGGTGCTGTACTTCCTCTCTGGCGGTGCAAAGATCTTGATCCGCATATCCTTGACCGCCAACCTCTGCACTTCATGCAGCAATCGATCACCGAATCCCTTGCAGAGCGTCGAGCCTCCTGACAGCACGATGTTGGAGAATAACGACTTGCGCAGGTCCATGTCTGTCCGGTTGATTGCGTCGACGACCATCTGGTGCACGCCGCTGTATTCGAGGCCGATGATCTCCGGGTCAAAGAGGATCTCGGGTGCACGGAAGCGTTCAGGGCCGATCTACACACGTTGAATTGTTGTTTGAAAAACAGCGTCAGTAATCGCCAGAACAATAGGCATTACAGTTTGCATGCCAGACAAACAGGGGCTGTTCCGCGTGTAGAGTCGAACCTTAAGTTTGTGCCCATCCGGCAGCACGTATTCCACCATCTTATTCTCTGCTTTGCCCACGCCCGTTGACCACTCCTTCTCCTCGCGCTTCGGATCCAGTGCCACATACGACGTCTTTTCCTTGATCATGCGCACCACCTCCTTCTCCGCACTCGTGTGGAACACATATCCGTTCTTCCGCAACAACAGCTGCAGGTGCTCCGTCACATCCCGTCCCGCCACGTCTATCCGGCGGATGCTACTCGGCATGGCAAACCCTTCATACACCGGCACCGCATGGGACACCCCGTCCCCGGAATCCAGCACGATCCCCGTCGTCCTGCCCGAGGCGTATAACGACAACACCGCCTGGATCGACATGTACAACGCAGGAATGTTAAACTGCTCAAACAGAATCTGAGCTGCAGTATCTCGATTCGAGCGCGGATTCAGCGGCGGCTCCGTCAGCAGCACCGGATGCTCTTCGCTCAGCGTCTTGAGCTCGCCCTCATACACCCACTGCCAGATGCGCTCCATGTCGTCCCAGTCCGTCACGATGCCGTGCTCGAGCGGGTACCGGATCTTCAGCAGGCCACGGAGTTCCTGTGCGCGCTGACCGATGAAAACGTCGCCTTCGAGCGCGCCGGCCAGGACGCGGGGGTGCTTCGGTCGGCCGACGAAGGACGGGAAGTAGCATTTGGGGAGGTCTTCGCCGGCGAAACCGGCGCGTATTGTGCCGCTGCCATTGTCGAGGACTATCGGGGCATTGTGCAGGGTTGTTTCAGCCATGACCAGTCTGCTGCCGGATCAATTGGGAGGTGCCAGTATAACTATCGGAGAGAGGACTCGAGAGGCTGGGGAGGCGGGTTCAACAAAGAGACGCGTTTTCCAGGTAGGGGGGAGGGGGGGGTGGAGGGAAACCGAGGGAGGACAGAGGTTGCGGGATGGCAGGTAGGATCATAAAAAGTAAACCATAGAATTATTTCTAAGAAGTTAATATGTGCAATTGAAAAGGCGGTCGTTGAGTGGCATCAGGTATGTGGGCTGCTGCTTGACGGATGCCGCGACAACTTCATGCCTGCGCTTTTGTTTGGCTGGAGAGCTTCTCTGCGTGGTTGATCGCTGACGGCGTATCGATACACATCTGTTACATACTAGTGCCTCTCCCCATCATCCTCTATCTGCAAGAGTAGATGCACTACTAGGTAGTAATAAACGTCCACAGTAGAGGAACATCTCTTGATCGAACAGATGGAGATCGTCTGCTCGGTTCCAGAGCAAGGAACGACGGTGATTTGCAGAAGAGATTATGCAGAGATGCGAAATGCCAAAACTTCCCAGCTCCCATGGTACGCCCGTAACCCGAGAATTTCCAGGTACAGTACGAGTTACCCATTTAAACCCCAGCCCATATCCGTCCAAGTCTCAATCGTACTATTCCTCCAAACCGACCAACGAGCCCGATATAACCAAACCTAGCCTCGGTCATAGAAACCTGCTGTCAAAAGTATAGAATTTGTTGGAACAAGGCACCTCAGCACGGTGCAGGAAACTCGCGAGACCTGGAAGGAGAGAAAAAAAAAAATAGACGCGAGACACATCCAAAAGTTAGTCTACATCCGAGAAGTAATGCCCAAAAAAAAAAAATCCCAAATTCAATCGACAAAACCGAGTTCGTCGTCCATCACGCTTTGAATACCCTTTTCATCGAATCTGTTGACCGGAGGCCACGTGTGTAGACGGACTCGAAAGTCCTCTACTTGGTTCAGGATCGTGTGGAGATTCCTACGTGAGACCAGAGTTCAGCATCCGCGCGTCGTGCAAATATCGTCTAGGCGGCGAACTGGGGACGAAGGTTGGGAACCTACCCTAGTCTCCCGTGCAGCACGTATCCGACAGACTCGAGCTGTTTGGCCAGTTCTTCTTGGTGGTTGTGCATGAGCTCCGGGTTGGGAACGACGACAAGAGGGATCCCAAATCGCATCACTTCGAGAATCGTCCCGGTGCCTAAACGCCGTCAGTATGGCCGTATTCCGATCATATCACACATCACCCCCGGCATGCGATGTGACAGCTCTGGCTGCGGGACGACGGAAGCGGGCAAAGACAGACGTACCCGCATGGCTGATAACAACACCCTCCTCGCGCCGCTGCTCAGGATTCACCTTGACGGCCTTGAACTCCTCTTTCAACCCGGCAACCTTGTAGTCGAAGCCCCAGACGTAGACTCCGTACTTCTCCTCGACTTCACGTCCGTAGGCGTCCTTGAAGGCCTGGTAGACCGACTCCCCGCCCTGGCCATACTGGACCACGAGATGGGTGTAGTGGTTTGCCCGCAGCGCCTCCAGGAATGGTGCGGAGACGACCTCCTGAACAAGGGCGTTGAAGGACGCAGTGGCACCAACAGTAACAAAGCAGAATTTGGTTGGCCGGTTTTCTTTTTCCATGTTGAACACTGAAGCTGTCAGTCCGTCGAAAGTGGTAAACCTAATAGTGCTAGGATTTACAGTAGAAGCATGTATTTCCAGTGTGATATTCAGCTCCTTTAGGTGGAGGTTCTGGGTCTTCACAGTAGCAGTAGTCGTATGGTCCTAGTAGTGATAGCAGTAGTAGTAAGATAAACCTGGTGGTTGACCCAACATATCTCTGGGGACCAAAGGGCCCTTCTTTGGTCCAAGAGACAGCTTTTCTTGATGGAAGGACAAAGAGATGACTTCCTCCATCAGCCAGCTCTTGTTGTTGACATCAACCCAACTCCTAATTAACTACCAGCTTGTCAACCCGTGGTGAACGGCCTGTACCGGACAAACATTTATCCGGAGCCAAGAGGGAAACTTCATCATCCAACCCATCGACTCTCCCGAACATCCAGAAAAAAAAAAGTCAGCAAGCAGCGCAATTGTCGATGCTTGCCTGCCCCATCTCGCCCCAATGGCTCCGGTAACCAGGTCCTTTGGCCGCCTGGCCGCGTCCGTCGCCAGGCAAGCGTCGACCGCGACCACAGCAGCGGCCCGGCCCATCAGACACCATCCCGTTCTTCTCCCATCAACCTCTTATCCGATTGCTGCTGCTGCTGCTGCTGCTGCTTCGCATGCGCAAACCCGCCATTTCTCCGTCACCCCGTTCCGACGCAGCGACGAGTCGTCACTGAACAACGAAGGAAAGGAAAGTGGCGAAATCGTCGGAGAAGGAGACGAGTCCTCCCTCGCGTTCGCATCCGAAGAAGGAGAGCTTGGTGCGCCCGAGGAGGAAGGCGGGATTGAAGACGAGGAGACCCTGGACCCATTGATCCTCCGGCAGATCGACCACGACGTGCAGGAGATTGAGCGCGAGATCCCGCTCACTCTCACCGAAACGGGCGGCAAACGGCAGCGGTTGGGGTTCTGGGCCATGTCCGAGGAAGATGACATGGCGATGGTCGAAGACGAGGAGTTCCAGGACGACTCCATCACGTCAATGGCACATGCAGAGCTGGAAGAGCATCGGGAGCTGAGACACTACGCGCGGATAATCGCGTGGGACATGCCATCGCTAAGCAGTGCGTTGCACCCTCTTCTTTTTACAAAGCTTCCCCTTACTTTTGCCGGGCCTCTGGTCCAGTTGGACATCTTTTCCCTTTTATTTATCGATATGATTACGCTAAAACAAAAAATCCTTGATTCATTACAGATCTTGCCAAACCATTCACCCTGCCCCCCGAAACCCACCTCCTCCGCTTCCGCTACACCACATACATGGGCGAATCGCACCCGGCCGAGAACAAAGTCGTCATGGAGCTCTGCTCCAAGGACCTGGTCCCCAAGTACCTGACCGAGGACCAGCGCATCACGCTCCTCAAGCTGGTCGGCACGCGCTACAACCCAGACAAGGACCTGATTCGCATGTCATGCGAGAAGTTTCCCAGCCGAGCCCAGAACAAGCGGTACCTGGGCGACTTGATCAACACGCTGATCAAGGAGGCCAAAGAAGGCGACTCGTTCAAGGACATCCCGCTGGACCTGCGGCACCATAAGCCACAGCGCAAGGTGTACTTCCCCCAGGAGTGGGCCATGACGCCGGAGCGCAAGGCGCAGCTAGAGGCGCAGCGGAAGCAGAGGAAGCAGGCGGAGCTGGAGCGGATGCGCATCGTCGATGGAAAGGAGGTGATTGCCCAGGCGATGCAACAGCGTCTCGCTGCGCCGGAGAAATCCCAGGCACAGGCTGAGAAGGTGCCTCTGCCAGTCAGAGGCCAGTCTACCAAGCAGCGTCGGAAATGATCGAATGAAGTGAAAACAACATTGTCGTGGTGAGCATGTTTTTTTTTCCCCTTTTCGTATACCGGATGTGTATGTATCTCATGGGGCTTAGGCGGGATTAGAACTTTTATCTTGCTCCTTTGTACTATATACATTTCGATTTGCAATTTGCAATTAGCAATTTTCGTTTTTTTTTCCCAACTCAACTTCTCTTCTCTCAAGCCATGAACTACGCTTCACGTGGAAAGAGATTTTTTGGTCAAGCAAGTCCTCTATTTGGCAATAATACAAGGCAAATCAGGATAACAGATCTCAATTATAGGAGGGAGAAAGAGAACGACGGGCAGAGACATTAAAAGGGACAAACGAAACAGACAAACCTTAAGCCAAAGCCATAGGAAAGGGAAAGAAAAAGAACGAATAAAAAAGAAACGAGTGTTGTCCATTGTAGAACATGGCACGGCTCAGTGCAGGCAAGGGACATCAAGGTGCGTTCAGAGGTTGGAGGTCAGCTGGTGGTGATTTGTTTGCCCTTTTCCTCCTCCTCCTTCCAGCAGGCAACAACAGTATCGGGCAAACTTTCAAAGTCAGAAGTTGGTTGGATGAGCTTGAACTGGCAGACGAACGGAGTACAAGCCAGGAACAAGCCGTGCATCCAAGGAAGGGTGAGGGCACTGGCGCTGTGAACAATGGGCAGATGGAAAACAGGCCTGGCCCAAATCTGCGATGAGAGTAGAGCAATGCGAAAGGAATAGCGAGGGGGGATAGAGAGAAAAGAAAAAAGAGAATCAAGTCAGAGCTTATGGGAATAACTGGATCGTATATAATCCAATGTATGAACGCCCAAGTTGCGTCCAATACACGAACTAGTACACATCCAGCCCAACACTTTATCATGGACCATCCAAGCAGCCAGAGTGATCCAAATCATTACAAGGGCCAGACTTTCGCCCGTCGCGGGTCGACTTCCCGTAGGCGGCGGGAGTTATCCAAGCGACGTCGGTACTGGCAGCAAGTATCGATGAGTTTTTTTTTTCTCAATCGAACTTCAATCCGAACGGGTCAGTGTCGGGCGTGGCCACACGGGAAGCCGTCCCGTTTCCGCTCTTCATCTCCTTCGTGCCGTCCAGGCCATGGTCAGTGTTCTGCTTCACATTCTTTTCCCGCACACACAGATCAGCATCGAGAACCAAGAAAGGCCGACGGGCAGGGGCCATCATGGCTTGTCCGTAAGTGGTGGTGGGAAAAGGGGGTCGGGGACCAGAATGTGATGTTGAAGAATAAAGTAATGAATTTACCTCGGACTGTCTGCTCGGGGGCCTGGAGCCCATGGGAAGATAAGGGGGAGGGGTGCCACTGTGGGCAGCTCCGACACTTTTCCGACTGGCTTCGGCAACGGCGGCGCGCACAGCATTGTTCTCGTGATTCTCGGTCGTTCCTCGAGACTGATACAGACGACGGCCGCGGTGGTTCTTGCGCTTGATGTTGCCTGGTTCTGTGGTCGCGAGCGACGTAGTCGACGTTTCCGGAGCGGGATCGAATGGGCCGAAGGGAACGCTGGGGTTCGTGTTTTCGGGAGGTTGAATCGCCCAGATCGAGTTGTGGAGACTCTTGGAATGGCTCATGGTGCTGTCAGCTCCTGCTGCACTGTTAATAACTCTCTCGGCTCCAATAGTATTTGGTTGCAAGGGCTTGGTTGTCAGGCCAAGTCTGTCTTCAGCACGGTAATCTGGATACTTAGGGCCATCGTCCGGGGTGAGAAGATCAAGTCTCCTCCACAGTTGAGCTCTGTCATTCAGGTGCACAACCGCGTGCGACTGGGTACTATGGAGCAGGGTCTGGTTGCTAGGGCTGGAAGAACCTGATGGATCCTGTCTCACACTGCGCATTTCAGAGTCAATCCCCGCCGGAGTAAGATAGCGAGGTGGGAGACTCTCGTAACGTAGGGGGTTCGACGCAGCAGGACCCTGGGTCTCGCTACGCCAGACACGGTCCGCGCGTGAGGTAGCGTTGGACGAAACGAGGCTCTTCAGTCCATACTTTTCGCGATACCAGCGGGGAATGTCTCTCAATCCGAGCCTCTCGAGAGCGGGAAGATCTGTAGGCATTTCGTGCTTGAAGATACACCCTAAACAGGTGAAATGCTGTTAAGATCAACTTTCCTTCTCGGGACTTAATCTGACGCACGATAAGGGGACTTGCCTTGCTGCTGGTAGTCGCATTCTCCATGACGGAGCCAGAACGAACAGTATTCCTTCTTGTTGTTTGGACTGAGTCCTTTGCGGCCGGCGCCCTTGACGTGGAGATTCAATCAGTTTTCACACCCCCCACCTGCGTCTTAATCCAGGAGTTACCCAAGCCGTTGTCTTACATGCTTGACTAGCTCTCTTCCGGTGGGCTCGCCATTCCTCCACGAAGGACTGTCCTGGTGCTGCATCGACGCGTGACCAGTCAGAATGAGCTGCAAAGAGCGAGCTGGAGATTTCCTTCTTTGCAGTCTGGGATCTTACCACGGCTCCTGCAATTTCCAATGAACTGTTTCCGTGGTGGATGACATCGACGGTGTAAGTCTGGCCTCTGGCGGGCAAAATCCCCAGGCTGGTCATGCCCTGAGTGTCGCTCTGGCTCAGGACGCGGGGAACACCACGGATGGAGATGAAGGACGGCAATTCATCGACTGCGATCAGTGCAGTCAACGTCCCATCCTGTCGAGACGCAAAGTGCTGAGGCCGGAGCGGGACAGCCATGGCAGCAAGACGATGAGCAATTAAAGTCTCGGCGGACAGGATGAAGTGCAGAATGAGAAGAAGCAATAGTCACAGAAGGGAATGCAGAACTGCAGCAATGGCAGGGGACACACAGTATGTATAAGGATGATGGGGTAGCGAGAATCACAAGAACAAAAAATAGGCTATGTATGTTGAGATGTGATGTGCTTGTTTTCCAGAATAGAGGCACACGCGAGAGCTTTATGGGGTAGAGAGAATAAGGGAGGAGGCAGCGAGAGAGACAACACTCCAGGGCCTGATATAGCAGAGCAGCCAGTGAGGTTTGGTCAGATTCACTGCAGACGCGATGAAGAGTGCCCTGCTTGCATCATAGGGAGCACCATCACAACAACAACAACAACAACAACAACGACAACAAATGATTGTGAGCAAAGGCAGTGAAGGGAAAAAAGGAGGGGGGGAACAGAGCTGCTCTGTCTCTTGATCTATCCAGAAGGGAAATCAGCTAATAGTGTATCTGGTTCACACGTTAGCTTGCGAACGTCGTCTGGATGATCAGCGATGCTCCAGAGCAAAGAAAGAGAAGGATACAATGTTCTCTCACTCTATCTGCCTGTCCACTTGTCTCTGTTTAATTGCTGTTCAGAGACAAGGAGAAACAAGAGCGGAACAGAGCAAGCAAGGCAAAGCAACACCAAGTCAAGAGCAAGCAGGCAAGCAGAGTTGAGAGAGCTCTGCTGGATGCTGAGAGCATTCAGCAAAATCTTTTTTCTTTTCTTCCTGCAGAATAGAGAAACGCACGGACTACACTAAATAAATGGAAAAAAAAAAATGAAAAATAAAAAATAAAAATGAAAATAAAAATAAAATAAAGACAAAAAAAGGGGGAAAGGCCCTACTGCAGGCTTGCTAGCACCAGCAGCGACTAGCAATGACTCTTCCTCTCTCTCTGTCTCTCTATCTTGTTCCTTCACAAATGTAGCCAACCATATTTCCAAGAGCTTGCTGTTTGCCAGACACAGGTCCAGAGAAACCCGCTTTGATGCGACGCGCCGCAGAAAGGTCAAAGATCCTCCCACGGGGCGGTCGCTGGGTGCCGCAGCAAGAAAAGAAAAATTCTCCTTTTGCCGTCGGGAGCCTGCAGCCGTGGCTGCAGGTGGCCAAGGCGTAAGAAATTTTTATCTTTCCCGCCCCTTCCTGGAAAATTCTTTGAGAATAAAAAAATAAAATCCATACGGACTGCAAAAACGAAAACATGAATCAAGACTGGGAAGCTCTTGACTCTGCTGCTTTTGATCTTTGAAAGGGCCATGTCTCAGTCATTGACTGTTGTCGATCGCATGGCTGGGAGAGACGTTGCAGCTGGTTATGCTCTCCGCAGAGTACATAGCCTAATGCACTCAGGCTGTTAACGACAATCAATGCCTCGAGGAGGACCAAGACACGCGAGAACTATACCAGACTGATAGAAGCAGGAAAACATGCTTCTTGATACGATCTGCCGCGACGATAGTATAAACCACGTACTAGTAGGATGAAGTAATCTTGAGTCTAAACTTTTCAGATGGAGGACAAGCCAGACGTGAGTGTCGCGAGGAAACATGACCAGAAGCTGCCTGCCTCCAGACAGCTTCAGCCAGACCGGAAGGATAGCATGGACCAATAAATAGGGCGCTTCGACGTACGAACCAGATGTTGATAGTAGAGTAGTACACAACTACTACGACATAACGTACAACATGAATGATGAATCCATCCAACGGTGGAAGAGACGTCGATCTGGGGGCACGGAGAATTTATTTTCCGGGTCTGTCAGACACACGTACACCGAAGATGATAGGGCTGTACTCCGTAGTATGGGTTGTACGAGTTAGACATCATATCGCTGTTGAAGACCGGGCAATGGGCTACGAAGCGAGGAGACAGGTCACAATGACTGATTCTCCCGGCACGACATTCAGCAAATGTGGGATGCAGCGTGTGTACGTCGAAGCAAATCGTTAAACCTCTTCAGATGACAAAACAAGATGATCAATCTTCAAACGCATTAAGATTATGGACGACGGGCTGAGGCCAATGCCACAGACTATTCCAATTCTAAATGTCAAATCTATTGGGGGAATGAAGAAAATAGAACCAGCAAACCTCTCTACAAAAACTTGGCAAGAGAATTGCCCCCTCAGGCCCAGCAACTAACCACCAACACCAGAAAATGTCTCGCCTACCCTCCCTTCCACCCATGGTCACAAAGTACATTATTCTTATCGCGCAATATTTTTCGGTATAAAGTGAAGTGGGAGAACTACTCGCGGGATTGATCTGCATGATTATCACGAGTTGGGTGTTGTGCGGGCTGATATCTCGAATCGAGAGGCGGAGCTTAGTTTGGCGGCGCCACGGCGGGACGAGGGGCAACACGGGTGATGGGAGGAGGATTCGCTCCCGACTGCTGCTCTCGGCTCGCTTTCAGCTTCTTCCGCCGTACCAGATCGCCACGGATGCCCCGCAGGTACCTCGTGGCTTCCTCGACCAGTGCACGCGGCTCTGTGCTGTGCTTCAGGGATCCCAACATGGCAGCAACTTGGATCTCTGAGTTGAGGTGAGGACACGTGCGCGAGTAGCCATAGTGAGCTATGCCACAGAGACCACAGTGCTCAACGCCAGCACGCTTCAGGGGGCAGTAGCCCACTTCATGGAATTCGTCGCAGGCGATGCAGCGCTCGGACAGCTCACTTGTTTCGTCGATGCCAAGTTTGGGTGCAGGAACGATGGCACGCTGGAACGGACGTGCTAGTGCAGAGTCGCTCTTTTTGGTGCTCTCGCCTTTGCTATCAGGAGTGGACTCGGTGGACTGTGGAATTGAGGCTGTATCGTCTGAGCCTTCATCCACCGTGTGGAACTCTTCATCGCTCTCCGGCACGCGCTTGGCAGAGTGCGAGGGAGACTGCGGCGGCAGAGAATAATCAACGGCCTGGAGACTGTTAGCAATGTACCGAAGATCAGACATGAATTGAAACCTCACCCGTCTCTTCCGCTTTCCCCGACCAAACGCCTCTGCCTTGGCGCGCGCCTCTTCTTCTGCCGCACGTTCCCGTTCCTTCAAAATCTTTTCCCACACGGAGCTATTGGGTGTCGTACTCTCTGAAGTACCCAGGTCATCCTGCATCGCTGCGGTGTCGTTCACCCACACCCGGGCGAAGGAGAACTGTGACTCCGCCGACGCGTCGGTTCCCACCTTGGTGTTCTCGGCTTGGCTTCGATCCAAGAGCTTCTCGACCGACTGCGCGTCATAATGTATGTCTCCAGAATCGTCATTGTCAAAGAGAGTTTCGGCACCATGGCGAAGGATTGACTCTATGTCTTCACCGGCATCATCTTCTGCGTCCATCCGCTCAATGAGGACATGATCCAGAGCCATCTTCTTGCGCCCGATCTGCATAATCTTTTCCTCTGCACTATTCCTTGTCATTAGCTGGAAGACAAGGACTTTTTTCTGCTGTCCGATCCGATGAGCCCGGGAAAGAGCTTGGATATCTTGGTGGGGATTAAAGTCAGGGTCCATGATGATAACCGTGTCAGCGGTGGCTAGGTTAATCCCAACACCCCCAGCTCGTGTCGACAGCAAGAAGGCAAAATAGGGAGAGCCTGGAGCATTGAACTCATCGATCTGCTTCTGCTTCCGAAGAGAGCTGAAACTTCCATCCAAACGGAGATGAAGCAGACCCAGACCGTCAAGAAAGTCTTCAATGATATCGAGGAAGTCAAGAAACTGGCTGAAGATAAGGACCCGATGGCCACGCTCCTGCAATTTTGGGAGCAGGAGCTCCAGAAGCTGTAATTTCGATGAAGCTTCGACAAGATTGCGATGTAACAAGGTTGCACTGACACCATGCTCTTCAATAGCCTTGCTATAGACAAATGGATGGCAAAGACACTTTCGAAGCTGCATCAGGATGTTGTTCAGGTTGTGCCGCTCAGATTTCTTCACTCGCTCCTCACGTTGAAAGACTGATTTGATTAACTGCGGGTTTTTGGCCAGAATGGACTTGTATAGCTTCTTCTGAACAACAGTCATGGTCACGGGAACGATAATCTGCGCCACGGGCGGCAGGAAGTTGAGAACCTGATTTTTGGTACGACGAAGGAAAAACGGCCTAATCAAGTCATGCAATTCTGCAACGGCTTCTCTGGTGAGTTCGGAGTACTGCGCCTCAAGTTCCTCAGCGTTCTTAGATGGATCAACAAATTGCAAGATGTTGAAGAGCTCCCGCACATTGTTCTGCAGCGGGGTACCTGTAAGAAGTAGTTTGAATGGAAAATTTAGTCTCGAAAGAGCTTCATAGAGCTGATTTTTGTCGCTTTTGAGGCGGTGCCCTTCATCCACCACCAGGCCCACCCACGGGATTGAGGAGAAGATTCGTTTGGCCTTGTCATCAATGGCGGTCTCATAGGATGTAATCACGACATGAGCTCGAAGATCCGAGCCGCCTCCGGGAAACATCTCATGGTCATGAGCTAGTTTCCTGGCAGCTGCAGAACCGTAGTATGTGACTACTTGTAAAGCAGGAGCCCAGGTTTGGATCTCGCTGCGCCAATTCTGACAGGTGGAATTTGGTACCACCACGAGAAACGGCCAGCAATGGTGATCCTCAATCAAAGTTGCAAGGAACGCAATGACCTGGATTGTCTTGCCTAGACCCATCTCGTCCGCCAAGATCGCATTCTGTTCCTTGTACCACATGTAATATATCCAGTTCAGACCATCCTTTTGGTAGTCCATCAGCTGTCCACCAGTCAATATCGACGGCTGCTGCTGTTTGAGAAGCTGTGTGGCGAAATCCTTGGATCTGGCTGCAGCGATATGCTTGCTCAGGGTCGACGGCCGGGGAACGTGGACGTATTGCCGACGAACCCATTCCTCGTATGCTCGTTGGAAGCTCTGCCAGCGCTCAGTATCTTGGGGGCGGGGGGGCTTTTCCCAGACAGCATCCTCGTATTGTAGCCCCTTGTACTTGGCGTATACCTTTTCAACTTCATTTATGCGTGCCAGGTCGATCTGCATTGTCCGGTTGGTGACTACGTTCGAGTATCGAAGCTCAAATATGATATCAATGTGCAAAAATTCTTCGGGAATCGCATCTTCAGAAGTCATCATTGGTTTGAGTCTCTTTGAGGACTTTTCAAAGGCCTTGCGCATATTTGCCGCAGTGACACCCCAGACCCATGCTCCTGGCATCCATGAGGTCCTGAAATAAGACAGCTTGCGCCATTTAACGAGATACTCCTTGGCTGTTTCCTCAAGTACGTCTGATGTTGACCCGGGAATGAAGGAATCCAAATCGACCGGCCTCCAGGCAATGAGAGCCTCAATGTCCGCGGGGGCATTGGCACATTCATTGCACTCCCACCTCCTGGAATACTCTTTGAATCGCTCCATTACAATATCTTCCTCGTTCTCCTCCTTCTCGCTATCTTGTAGGATAAACGACTGACTCCCCTGTTGTCTCGCCGGTAGATGCTTCATGTGCCAAGACCGTTCACACGATGCGCAGCGGAACATGACATTGTTCACATTGTTAATCAGGGACATGTCAACATTGGTAACCGGATCATTTCCATCATTTGCTTCCCGCTGTATATGCTCCTGACGGGTAGGGAGTTTTTCGCGGAGAGGACGGGTCAAGGGGCCAGGCTCGTTGCACTGGGAGCAATGACCATGATGGGGTGCAAGGGGCTTTTTGTCGCGCGCGACTCCAAGGCAGCGTCGACATTGGAGAACAAATTCTCCGGTATTGACCTTGGTGACAAGGTGATGCCGAACGCCTCTTGGGCCCAGACAGACTTGATGGTAGGCGGATGTACAACCCTGGCAAAATACAAGAGGGCCCTTCTCAGGATCGTCATCTGAAATATCGCAAGTGACGCAGACCGCTCGATGGCGTAACCGGAACGGGTCATCCTTGGAAATCCTGGTAAATCTTTCGCGTGCACCTCTGTACTTGGTGGAAGTAACTTTAGCGTCAACTTCAGAAATGTCATCCACCATGCTCGCAACAGGCTTCCTCTGCCTCTCGGATCGCCGGGTTCCTTCTCGAGCCGGAACAGTCTCACGAATGCGCTTAAATTTCCGCAGACCTGTTTGTCCGAAGCTTAGCTGTCTTTTACGCCGTGTTCGCCTGACAATGGAATAATCGTCACTCGAAGAACCGACCTCATGCTGAGAAAGCAACCGACGAGAGCGACGTCGTGGAGGTGAAGAGTCGGCAGATTCCTCTCCAGACTCAATGTGAGACTCGATCTCTGAGGAATAATCACGCGCAGACCTAGTGGACCTCTTTCTTGCTGATCGTCGTAGAGCGCGAACGGTCTTATCACCTTGTAACTCGTCGTCTGAAGAAAGTGAGATGGCATTGAGGTCAATGAGGCCTTGACGGTCAGGGGCGGTCCTAGTGCGTCGGGGCCTTCCGTTCCGATCAACCTCAATCGACGGTGACTTTCGATTGAACTCATTTAGGCGCCTTGCGCCATGGCGTAGACTGAGCAATTCCGCTGCGGAGTACTAAATGAGAAAGAAGGAACAAGTGAGATAAAGGGACACAAACGACGGTCAAAGTCAGAAGCAAACCGGAGAACCTTACAGATTCAACCTCGCCGCTCTTAAGCCTGGTTTCATATATCTCCTCCCCGTGTATATTAAAAGTCTGTGATAGCACCTCATCAACACTGAAATGGCCCGGCAGATACGAGTATTCCTCCAAAGTCTCGCGATCCAACACTGGCACTATAACCTCAATGGTTTGCTCGGGATGTTCTTGCGTGACTGGAGGTTCAGAACTCCCCAGATCGGCGGCCAAAAACTGGCCGATCAACGTCTGCGCCTGCCCCATGTCGAGCTCTGGCGTGTGCGAGAGAGCGTAATCTCCATCGCTGCTGCTCATGGTGGGTTGGATTGTGGATGACAAGGGACACAAGAAGTAGGATCTCTTGATAAACAGAGCCTACGGTGAAGATAATTGAGGAGATTTGGAGGAGCTCATCTTCTGCCGCTTGAGGGAGGCCTCTTTTTCTCTTGTTGATGATTGCAGAGAATGATACACTCTAGAACAATGGAGTTCACAGTCCCTCTTCCATTCATTGACACGCCGCGTCGCGCACGTCGCAGACTAGCATGACTAAGCAGACACTAATCCGGGTCAGGTCAGGATGCCCTGTAGTGTAACGATCTTTAACTATTACGACCCGTTACACCTCCATTGTAACAATGAGATTTGATGAAAAATCAAGAGAAATGTTGAACTTGGAATAATCAACCATTCAACACAGAAAGACATTCCAAATTCCTCCCTACCAGCCGTTGTTTCTCCGCGGCTGACACTTTCTGCGGATTTTCCTCCTCCCTGCCCTGCAGTCTCCCCCATGTCCACCTTCTTGTCCCCGCTGCGGGCGGATGGTATACGGCTCTGCGACAGCCTTTTTCAAGTTCGATATATCTCCCTCAACACGGCCATAAATAGGGGAATTCGAAAAGACTCTGCTTTCTGGGAAGGGCGAGGGAATGTGCGGTCAAGACTTCTTCGACGGAGCCTTGAAGCGGAGCAGAAACAGAAGAAGGAAGACAAACAGCAGGAAGAAGAATACAGATATAGCAAGGACCCGACGCAGCGGCGCATGCGCAATGATTTGGTCAGATGGAAGCCGCGGGTGAACGAGTGGGGAGAGGACGAGAGCGCATGGCGTGGCTCCCCCAAGAGCGGCGGGAAGAGCATCAACAAGCGGAGGAAGGACGACGGAAAGGAAGCGGAGAAGGAAGAGACCGGAGAAAAGGATCAGACGCAGGATGGATCCTCGAGAACTACGCTTGAGGGACAGCAAACAGTCAAACCTGAACAAGAAGAGCCCGAAAGCCCCTGGGCCGCCGCCCTGAAAAAGAAAGGCCCCCGGCGAAAATGGGAATGGCCGCATGTCCAAACGGTTAAGCCACCCAAATACCAGTCGTCAAACCCATATTGGGACTACAAGAAAAATGCACAGTACGAGCCTCTCGACGGACTTGTGAGGCACAAGATTGGGCTCGTGGGGCCCAAAACGGTTCCGCGCACACATGCCGCCTCGGAGTTTATATATGGCACCTCTGCGGTGCAGGCCGCCATCAAATGCAGGAGAAGGAAACTGTATGCATTGTACGTCTACGATGAAGGGGTGAACAAGTCCATGATGGAAACACGATGGCAGGACCCACTTATGAAGCAACTGCAAAAGTTTGCGCTGATGGCTGGCGCAAAAGTGAAGCTGGTAAAGGGGACCTGGATCGACACGCTGGACAAGATGAGCGAAGGACGACCACACAATGGCGTCGTCCTCGAAGCGTCTCCTCTGCCCAAACTACCCGCCGTCAGCTACGCGCGCGTTGAATCTCCCTCTTCGTCACACTTCACCGTGAATCTCGCACCTCAGCCGCCCGAAGAAGCCGAGATCAATGGCACAGATGGGCGCATTGAGCGTGCAGCCCACAAGAGCGGCTCACTTGCCGCCAGCACCCCAACAACGACGTCAGAAACATCAGAAACAACGTCTGATAACAAACCACAACGATACCCTTTCACCCTCCTCCTCGACGGCATCCTCGACCCAGGTAACCTAGGTGGTATTATCCGCAGCGCCCACTTCCTGGGCGTCGACGCCATCGCCTTCTCGACCAAGAACTCCGCGCCTCTCACGCCCGTGACCATGAAAGCCTCTGCTGGCGCGGCAGAAAGCATCCCCCTCATCGCAGTGCAGGACACCAAATCCTTCATTGAGAAATCCAAGGAAAACGGTTGGCGCTTCTTCGCCGCCGAGGCGCCCGGGTCCGCGAGTTCCAAGGACAGACAACAGGCAGCAAAGAAGCTCAATGGCAGAGACAAAAACAAGACGCTTGGAGATGGCAACGGAGAGTCGATTTCCGACGACCGCCCCTTCCTCATCACCTCCGAGCTCTCCCCGCAGCTCTACCAGTCTCCCTGCGTGCTGATGCTCGGTGGCGAAGGCGAAGGGCTCAGCAAGAAATTGTCCAACGCTGCCGATGCCTTCGTGGCCGTGCCAGGCGTGTACAGCGGAAATCTGTCAGGAGACAGCGCGGGCGTGGACAGTCTGAACGTCAGCGTGGCGTCTGCGCTGTTGTGCGAGGCGTTCCTGCGTGAAACGGGCGACAACGTGAACCTGTTGAAGAGGCGACTGGAAGCTGAGATCCATGCAGCGCCGGAACTGGACGACGAGGAGGATGATAATCGTCTGTTTTAGGCTGACGCATTCTGCTTCTGAGGGAAGTTTTCTTCAATTTCCTCTGAACCTCTGCATTCTGGTTCATAGACGGCGACAAAACCTTTCTTGCTGAGCGAGTAATAGTGTATCTTATTGTTGCGAATTAGGAGTTGGGTTGATCCGAGTGTGTACGGGCATGTTCATACCACTGTATAATATAGAATAGTTGTCCGGAGTTTCAGGGTCAAGCGACATGGGAAATTTGAGAAAAAATTTTATGAGATTTAATCTAAATGCTCATGACTTTGAAACTATTTATCGGAACGAGCCTATGCACAAGCGACGCACGTAATTTTGGCCATGTACATAAAGATACTAGGAAATCCCCGCCAGATCGATGGCCCATGGCCACAGTATTCCTTAGAAAAGAAGTGACCTGCCTTCCAGACGAAGCCTCGTACAAGTAGCTTAATGGTGCTCTGTTCAACGCCATTCCCATACCTCCAAACAATTGATTCCCCGCGCCATGTTATACTAGGATTAANNNNTGAAAAAAAAAAAAAAAGAAAAAAGAAAAACCGGTTCAAGTCCGATACTTTTGTCAATCTCACTTCTTCTTGCCCTTCGCCTTGCCCTTGGGCTTGCTCTTTGGCGCAGTCGACGAGACACTGCCTGCGCGAGACGCAGCAGTCGAAGCAGCTTTGCTACCATGCCCAGACTGGACGACCTTGAGCTTCTTGTTCTAAAACGAGAAATTGTGTCAGCAGGACTCGAGCCAAACTGGGGCGCGCAAGGGGTACTTACCACTGCGCCATTTTTGGTCTTTTTCTTTGGAGGTGCTTCCTCCTCCTCTTCCTCGTCCTCATCACGATCGCGGCCTCGGCCTTTGCTATCGCCATTCGGTACTTTCCCCTCGGCCTCGAACTCTTTGGCGACGGTATTAAGCAAGGTAGTGCATCGACGGCCAATTTCAACAGGCGTCCGGCTGAGGAAGAACCAATCGAAACGGAACAGAGGGCTCTCTCGGATCTCGTCACGGATCTTCTCATATAGACCCTCACCGTCGACTCCATGCTTATCAAGCATGACCAACAAAAACCGATCCTCTTCTTCGGTGTATATTTTTTTGTTCGTAGTAGAGACAGAGTAGTTTATCTTGAGCTGTTGGAGGGGAACGCGGTATTGCTCCATCTTTTTGCGAAGGAGTTTACGCTGCGTATTCATCTTCCGCATCTTCTCCTCGCCCTGCTCGATAACCCGGATGTACTTCATGTAATCCTGGATCTCGGTATATCGCTTCCAAAAGACCTTGGCATACTCCTTGACTTCTTCTGCGGTTTTATGGTCTGTTTCAGTGGCAATCTCGGCATAATTGTGACGCCCGTACTTAGCAGACCCGTTGATGAATTGCTGGAAGTCGCGCCGAGTCCAGTTAGCAAAGCCCTGCTCAGACAAGCGCGCTTTCTCTTCTTGCTCTTCCTCGGTGAGGGGAACGGCGGTGTCAATCTCCTGCTGCTCGAGTTCTCGCTCCGCTTCTCTGTCACTAAGGTCCTCTTCAGTGCCCTCCCGTAAAACAGCTTTATAACCAGTCTCCTTGTGGAACCATGCGGTCTCTTTGTCCTGTAACTCTTGGAGTTTGGGTGGGAAAAACTGCCAATCGTGGATGGCTATTTGCTTCGGGGGCTTAGGAACCTTGGGTTTCGGTTCGGCAGGTTTGCCCCAGAGCGCCTGTCGATGGAGCTGATCAATAGAATAAGACTGTTCCTTTCGCTGACGTTTCGCAGGGTTGATCCAGTTAAGACCGATATCTTTCTTACGATTGGTGAAATCTTCTCCGTTCCACTCATACGCATTATCGGAAGTGAACTTTTGAAGGTCATCAATCCCAAGCTTCTCGTATTTTTGCTTGAGCTCTGCTGTGCGCTCCTCTCCTTTCTTCAGTATGGCGTCAAGATCGTCTTCAGAAAGCTGATTTCCATTGGACAGGGCACCTGTCGCACCAGTGGTATTGAAAACGTCCGACGCTCCGTGCTGGATCATGCTCAAGAGCTCATCCTTTGAAGCTGAGTTCTTGACTTGCTGTTGTGCGCGACCCTGTTGAATGACAACTTGGTCCAGTCGGAGTTTCTGGGCTGCGCGCTCCAGAACTTTTTCTTCGATTGCATTTTCAGTGACAAACCTGAACACAACAACCTGCTTTGTTTGACCAATCCGGTGCGCGCGGTCCATGGCCTGTAAATCCGCCTGCGGATTCCAGTCGCTGTCGTACAGAATCACGATATCAGCAGTAGTCAGATTGATTCCGAGACCGCCTGCTCGAGTTGTAAGCAGGAAGATGAATTTGTCAGAGCCAGGCTTGTTATACTCGTCGATCGCTGCGATCCGATCCTCGTGGGCAGTGGAACCATCGATTCGGCAGTACTGGTACCCTCTGAAGACGCAATAATCCTCTAGAATGTCCAGAACACGACTCATCTGGGAGAAGATCAATACACGACTGCCTTGATCCTGCATGCGCTTCAGAAGCTTGTCAAGGATAACCATTTTGCCTGAGTTGTAGATCAAGTGCTCGTCGGTCGTGTAGGGTGGGCCAGGCTCAGCCCCTTCGAAAAGGTACGGATGATTGCAGCACTTTCGCAGCTGCATGACGATGTTCAAGAGTCGGGTCTTGGATTCGCGTTTGCCCGCAGCGCCATTAACGGCATCGATGTCTTTTTCCAGGATCTTCTGATACCACTTGACTTGCATCTCAGACATGCCGACGTAAAGGTTAACCTCCTTCTTGGGAAGCAGGCTCTTTTCAACGTCACTCTTGACACGGCGCAATAAAAAGGGGCGCAGCACTCGGTGAAGTTGCTGGACGACTGTGTCCTGGTCCGCTTCTTGGTTCGAGAACCACTGGTCAAATGCCTCCGAATCCCCAAAGACATCGGGTAGTAGGAAGTTCAGCAACGCCCAAAGTTCGTGCAGATTATTCTGTAGGGGGGTGCCGGTGATGAGCAGGCGATTTCTAGAATGGAAGAGGCGGATGATCTGAGACAAGGCAGACTCCTCGTTCTTGATGCGGTGAGCCTCATCGATGATGATGTATTCCCAAGCAAACTTCTTTAAATGCGACTTTTCTCGCAAGACCATCTCGTAACTCGTAATACAGACGTCAAATTTCTCGTCTACCAGTCGATCGTTAATCAACTGATGACGTTCATCCTTTGCACCCTGCAGGACCAGGACGTCCACATCTGGAGTCCATTTCTCAAACTCTCGCTTCCAATTGTCCAATGTCGACTTTGGAACAGTGATCAGATGCGGACCAGTGATTCCGCAGATATGTCGCAAATACCCCAAAAAGGCAATTGTCTGAAGTGTTTTCCCCAACCCCATTTCGTCAGCCAGAATTCCAGAGATACCGTTCTCGTGAAGTGAGACCAGCCAGTTGAGGCCAGCAATCTGGTAATCACGCATTTCACCGTTGATGAATGCGGGGGACTCGCGGAAGACGGTGCCAGAGGGCGCACCCAACTTCTCATCATTTAAGAGTTCTGCGTCTTCTTCCTGCTCAGTCCTCCGGCGGCGCTCTCCACTGGCACCACCTTTTCGCGTTGAACCCTTTCTGGAATTGGCCTCCTGTTCGTTCTGGCGGTCGATTTCGGCCATGATCTCTCTGACGCGGGGGTTGGGGTTTGTGTCGATGAAGTGGCGGAACAAGTCCGTCAAGCCAAGGAGGTAGCGAAATCGACGAATCGAGTCATCATCCTACACAGGCGAATCGTGAGTTAGGTCAATGGTCCTTTGTGTCCGAAAAGAACATGGGTGTATCACTCACCTTAGACTCGTCCAAGCGACCATGTTTCTTGCCCAGCAAGCTCTTGCGCAGCTGAAGAGCCTCTGATCTTCGTTTCCGTCCATCTACGGGGATCGCATCACCCGCGACGCTACTTGAAGTGGTATTCGGATTTGTGTCGGAGTCCTGCCATTGTTAATGACCCGTTGGCTCTCGACGCGTGACGACATGGCAAACCAATCGCTTACCGTATATTCTGGGGTTTCCTGATAATCCTAGAGAGAAGCAAACCGGTCAGCGAGGTCCATACGCCTTGTACAATCACGTAACATCGTCGTCACGGCGGGGTGGGCTGTACCTGTGCATCATTTCCCGCAGGACCGTCGGGAATGTCCGAAGTCTCGCGATTGGAGTCGGGCATGAGTGTATCTGGATCGGAAGAGGCCCCGACCTCTGGGGGGTTTGGGATGGCGGGCGCCATGCCTGAAGAAGCTGGCCTGCAGCCCGGTGAAACTCAGACGGCGATACTTTGGTATCTGTGTATCCAATCTCAGCCAGAACGCGTTGCTAACACGATATGGAGCAGCGTCCCGAGGTCGACAGAAGGTGCTTTCACGTTGGACGGGAAGGTAGAAAGGAGCGTTGTGAAGAGAACCACGCAGTTTGAGGAAATTCCCAGGGACTGTGTGGGTGCAGGGAGCACGAAGGGGCAGATGGCGAGAGAGGGAAAGAGAAGGCAGCAGGCATGGCATTTCACTGCGAGACCTTTTGAGAGAAGACGCGGGCTTGGACGGGAGACGCGCGGCGATTGGCCAGAAAGGGGCTGATTAAGCAGTAAAGCTGCCGGAATGGAGAAACAAATTCACCGCCACACCACCCGGATGTGGATTAATATAGCTCCGACAGTAAGCCACGTGATACTGACCAGCTCAGCCGGAATGACTAAGCAGCGTGCGTTGGTCAAGCATCCCAAACCAAACGAGGACCTGCTTCCTAGGCTACGCTTCTTCTCTCCGTCTGCAGCACATCTTCGTCGGCGTTCTGTCTTCCTTCGCCTTCTACTCTTTCTTTTCCTTTAAGCTTCTTTTGCTTGTCTTTCTGCAATTACTGCTTCGACGTTCTCACCGTATATAACGTCGCTTGGGTTGACCTGTCCTGCTAGAACCCCGTCGAACAGCCCCACTCGAAGAATCCTGCGTGCACGACTCTTTCGTTCCTTCGTTCAGCGCACGGGATAACAAAAGTACTACATTCTTGGAACCCATTTAGACTGATTGGAAATCGATCAAGAGGCACGACACGCTGCCTTGCTTGGGACCTCGCCATGGATTCCATGCGGTCCCTCAACAGCTCCCTCCCGTCCTCGACCTCGACCCAGCCTCCCGAACAGCTCCTCCAGGCCTTCAAGACTGCCGCACTCTCCGTCACAAACCTCTACAAAACTGCTGTCGCGGACCAGGCAAATGCCCGCCATCTCGGCTACCAGGAGGCCCTCGAGGATTTCAGAGCATTCCTTGACCGAGAGCGGTTAGCGCTCGATGACGGTGATGGTGCCAAAATCCGGCGCTGGGTCATAAGCCGGATCGACGGCACGGGATCGACGACGACTTCGAACGACAGCGACGATGAGAAGGACAGCAGTGGCGAGAGGAGAACGAGAAGTTCATCACCAGCTGCGGCTCGTAAGGAAACCCCCGAGACGGCGAACCAACCTCGACAACAGACCTCACAACCTCAAACCACCACAACGACAACGTCGACTGCAGCTACGACGGCTACACCTGTGTTTACCTTCACAGCGGGACCTCAATGGCCTACCACGCTCCCGGACGACGTTGACATGCAGTCCACTGATTCCTCCAGTTCCACCTCATCCTCTGACTCCCCGCATCTGGCCACTAACACATCTCCTGCCGTACGGGTCGAAGTGATTCCTCGGGGAGGACCAAGAACACAACGTAACAACCATACCAGACATGGCAACCGCTCAACCACACGAGAACAAACCGCCAGCGCGGGATCGAAGCGGAAATTCCATTTCGGAGATTTTTTTGACATCTCGAACATAGGAAACGGCAAAGACGGCTTTGCCGGTGCAGGAGGTGGGGTGAAACGAGGTCGATTTATATAGTTGGGGGTTTTTTTCTGACAGCATTCTTATGTCTCTATGTATGGAGAGGAGTAGTTTTTTTTGTTGTCATGACATTGGAGCATCACCTCATCGTCGCATAAAGGATAGATAGCGTTCGAATCAAGATACCCATGAATCAAACCATCTGTCTGTGTATTCCCACTACCAAAAAACTCCTTGCTAATGTAATATAAGCCCCTGTATTTACAAATAATGATACATTGCAACTATTTTCCGTACTTTTCTTTTTCTTAGTTGAACGCACGCCAGATGCCCATTGCCACCAGCGTAGCAGAGATCGTAAAGATGCCCAGCTTCCGCGATCCCATGCGGTACTTCGATCCGCTCTTCAGAATCTCCTGTTCTCGTGCCTTGAGGTTCCTCATGCCAGTGTAGTAGCTGTAGCCACCGAGACCGATCAACGCGGCGCTTCCTACGCGCAGAAAGTACGATTAGCTCTCCGCCTCTTCGGCAGTGAACTTCTTTGCCTGCTTCTGATAATTGGGCGATATTCACCTGTGGCCTTGCAGGCAAGACAGTCGTCGTACAAGCCGTCAGCTTTTGCTCGCTTCACATCGTCCTTGCTGATCTCCCACGGATTATTTTTATCCATCTTTCCTGAACCAAGGATCAGTCACTTGACGCGATTAGTGCGACGTTTTCTAGAGCAACGGAAGCACTTACACTGCAGATTGACCAGGCGCACAGGAATCGAATTGGGTTAAACTGTCGTGAGCGAGGTTGGAGGAAGAGAAAGCTTTGGGAGAGAGGAACTGGCGGCCGGAGCCAATGAGATCATCCAAGCAACCTTCACTTCCTCCGCCGTCAGCAATTCCAGAACAACGTGAGATAAAAAGTCGACACCATGAACAGTGCCGTCGAAGCCTTATACATATACGATGAACTAAAGTGCGTTCTCCCAGCTATCACACCGCAGTTCGTCTTGCTAACCTAGGCGTATATAACAGCTCCCCCATCCTCGAACACACCTACCGCGGCCGCCCTCCGCCGGCCCTTGCCTTGCTATCGCAGTTCATCTCCCATCCCGCGCCGCGTCCGTCCCTCCTATACCTCCCTGACGTCTCCCCTCCAACCACCGTCTTCTCCATCGTTCACTCAAATCTCTTATTTCTCGTCCCCAGCTCTGTCGAAGTCGAACCGCTCCTCGTCCTCGAGTTCCTGCACCGAGTCGTCGATGTGCTGGAGGAGTTTGTGGGCGCCCCGCTGCTGGGCAGCAAGATCCAGGCCAACTACGATGTGGTCGCGCAGCTGCTGAATGAGATGTGTGATGCTGGAGCAGTATGCAATACGGAGCCGAATGCGTTGCAGGAAGTCGTGCAGACTCCGGGGTGGATGGATAAGTTGCTGAGCGGCGTAGGATTGCCAGGGTATGCCTCAATACTACATATCTTATGCCATGCTGGGGACCCAAAAATTTGCTGGAACATTGAAATTGAAACCAAGCTAACTATGTTGGTATAGGTCCTCTCCGTCTCTCAACCCTTCTGCTGGCCTCAAATCCATCTCCAAACCCTCAATCTCGACCGCCAACGCTCCCGCGATTCCCTGGCGCCGCCCAAACGTGCGCCACACCTCCAATGAGCTGTACGTCGACATGGTTGAGTCCCTCTCCGTCACCCTTGCACCCTCGGGCCGCGTGATCTCCGCCCTCGCGCATGGCACCATTGTCTTCACAGCGCACATTTCAGGCGTACCGGATCTGGTACTGCTCCTCAGCGCGCCGGGCGGACAACGCAGTCTCGCACACAAGCTCGAACTCCCCGTGTTTCATCCCTGCGTACGTCTTGCGCGATGGCGGGAAAACCCCGGTGAACTAAGCTTCATTCCTCCGGACGGGCGGTTCGTGCTCGCAGGGTACGAAGTCGACCTCTTACCGTACGATGCAGAGGGCGATAAGCCGCCCACTCACATGGAGAAGCTCTTCCTACCCGCCACAGTCGATCTGGTGAAAGGACTAGGTCCGAATGGGACTGAATTTGAAGTCAGACTCACACTCAACACGAACTTTCCCGGGTCGAATTCCTCAACAAGCAGCGGTGGTGGCATTGGAAATCATCACGCCCGTGGAAATTCAGGCACGTCGACGCCATCATTCCTTGGCGTCGGCAGCTTGGGTGGTGGAAATTCCGCATCTCCTACCCTCGACGAGGTCCTTGTCACCGTGCCTGTGCCCCGCGCAGTGCGTAACATCACCGATATGAGGCCCTCGCGGGGGGAAGCGCACTTCATGCCTGGCAGTGACACTCTGGAGTGGCGCGTGTCCACAAAGGAAGGCGGGAGTATCAACGGCACCGCAACGCTGCGCTGCACGGTCGTTGGTCCACTTACGACTGACGATGACGAGGAGGGGGAGGAAGAGGAAGAAACTGTTGAAGCAGGACGGACCCCTCAGCGCGTTAATCCGCTACTAAGCTACTATGACGACTCCCTCGCCGCAGGAGGCGGCGGCAGCAGTAGTGGCGAAATTGGACGGGGCCACGGACACGGCGTCTCCAAAGCAACAGCTTCATGGCAGAGCGAAGGGAAACCGCCTTTGCTAGGCGCAGGCATGGGCATAGGCATGGGCGCGAAGCATACCAGCCGCAAATCCCACAAGGCCTCGCTAATGCCAACTTCGGCGTCAGTCTCGTTCACCGTTCGTGGGTGGCTGCCCAGCGGGATCCGCGTGGATAAATTGATTGTCGACCCGAGGCGGAGCAGGGGTTTGGGGGAAGGGGTGAAGCCGTATAAGGGGGTAAAGTACTTGTGCGTGAGTCGGAAGGGCGTGGAGAGAAGGTGTTAGCTAGCTAGCTACTACGACGAGCGCGTACTCTGCGAAGCAATCAAGCCATGTCTCAAGTGAGATTGCTAGTGGACAAAAGTACTGACTGATACATGCATGCACGATTCGACGATTGATGATATCAATCCACTGATTGGCCAAGCAATGGGAGCATTCGCTATTTGCGCCGGGCAGATAGATTGATGGGACGTTTACATGCTCGGCTCGGCAACACCACAGTCTTCCGCGGGCCGCGAAGGTTGCGACAGAAACCAACTGTCAATCCCGTCAAGTGTGGAGAAGCGGAAAGCCCAGAATTTCAAGATATATATATATCGATATCAGCAGGTTTGAGGCAGCGAATCATGTACATTCCAATATTAATAAGCTTCATTCCTTGCCGCAGGGACTTCGAAACAGAGTCAAATTGCACCCAATAACATTTTCACAAAGGATAGAAGGTAAACATTCAGTAGGTTAAGATGAACAACGAGAAGAGAAAGAAGCTATGGTATGCAGGCAGTCGCTCCGAATCCAATCGGGAGATCTCGATCGCGTTTCGTCCGCGCCACTTCGTGTTTGTCTTCAAATAGATTCTTGACTTTTTCTTTTTATTAAACATCGTGTCGCATCGATTGCTCCCCCTTCCTCATTATTGACAGGGCAGAAGAGCAGGGAAAGGAGAACCTTGCTGCAGCTTAGAGTTTGGCACCCCGCTTGACGAATTGTTGGATGGCAATTGCAACTGTGATAGGAGAGTGGTAGTTAATATGTGGAATTATTGTTTAAAGTCGAGACAGGATAGATGTATACAGTATGTTGTAAAAGCAGTAGTAAGGCATTTATGAGCATGTCAAATGAAGGTCAGGGGAAATTAATCACCAGGAGTATCAGGCATGCAACGGAGATCAAGTTCGATATTACAAAGTATGTGACTGAAAATTCAGTATGATTTGCAGTGGGCAGTGGGTATCAAGCTCAAGGGTATCAATCAGGCAGTGCCCGTTCAGGCCTACACTCGCACCACCGGAGTTGGTAGTTTCAGCGTGCAGTGTGGAAACGATACCACATAGAAGGAAACAAACGATCAAGATCAGGGGACAGAAACGAGCAAGAGGCGAATCTACGGAGGTGTATATACGTCAAGTCCGCCTACTTACCAATAACAGCAGCCGCACTCCGTGCTGCTCCAGACTTGTTTGCGCCGCCGCCAAAAGTGAGAAGCCAGACAAGCCAGCTGAAGAGGCCGTATGTCTCCTCGCCATCGCGGTTGAAGTTGGGTTTCCGCATGTTCATTCTCAGGAAGCTGGGAAGCTTTCCTGCATACGGAGGATAGCGGACCGAGAGGACCTTCTCGACCCAGCTGGGCGTCGTGACAATGGAACGGCGGTGCACAAACGCCTCGAAGCTGGCGCGTCCGTGATAGCAACCTGAGCCGCTCTCTCCAACACCACCGAAGGGCAGAGTGGGAATGGAGACGTGCATGTACGAGTCGTTTACGGATGCACCGCCAGAGCGGACAGCCGCAAGAACTACGCCGCAGTTAGCATTGGAACGATACAGTGTCCCCCGGTGCCCCCAGTGGGTAAGGCATTACTCACCCTTTTCGACTTCCTGCTTTGTTCCAAACGGATAGACGCCCAGTGGGGTGCTGTCAATTTCATTCGCAATCTGAATGGCTTCGTCCAGGTTGTTGACCGGCAGGATAGTGATGATAGGACCAAAGGTTTCCGTCTTCATGAGAGGGTCATCAACGGAGTCGATCTGGATGATAGTCGGCTCAATGAAGCGTTCTTTCTCGTCCATTTCTCCACCTGCAAGGATCTTGCCATTGGTGCTGTCAATCAGCGACTTGACACGGCGGAAGTGACCCTCGTTGATCAAGCAGCAGTAGTCGGGGGAGTTCTTGGCGCCATTGGGGTAGTATTCGCGCAAAGCAATCTTGAACTGTGCAACCAACTCAGAGACGACGGACTTGTCCACGAGGATGTAGTTTTGCGACGTGCAAATCTGGCCTGCATTGAAGGTCTTGCCCCACAGGAGTCTGCGAGCAGCGAGTCTCAAGTCGGCATTCTTGGTGATGAAGGCCGGGTTGCGTCCACCCAGCTCGAGCAGAACAGGGGTCAGATTGGGCGCAGCAGCCTTGGCCACGATCTTGCCGACGGCCGGGCTGCCGGTGAAGCAGATCTTATCCCAGCGCTGGGCTAGCAGCGCCTGGGTCTCCGTGACGCCACCCTGGACGACAGATACGCAGTCGGGGTCAAGGGCGGCTTCGATGATCTGCTGCATGACAACAGCGCAGTTGGACGACGACTCGCTGGGCTTGACCACCACCGTGTTTCCGGCGGCAATAGCACCAATGAGCGGGCCAATGGTCAGCTGGAAGGGGACATTGAAGGCACTGCATCCGAGTTAGCTTGGCGGAGGCTGGCCCGTGAAAGGTCTATCTCGGAACGCACCCGATGACAAGGACCACGCCCAACGGATCCTTCCGGATGGTGGGCTTCATGAAGGTGTACTGGAAATCAATGTCCTGCGCCTTCTCATCCTTGGCCCACTTGGGCAGATTCTTCGTGACGAAGATGATGTCGTTTTCGATGTAGGCAATCTCCGCGAGGTAGGCATCGTACTCTGACTTGCGGAGGTCGCGTCGCAGGGCCTCTTTGATCAGATCTTCACGGTCCTTGATGCTACAGGAAGCAGTTGATACATTAGTCTGGCACTTCCAGTGCAAACCACCCAACAAGGCAGGGGGGGCAACTCACGCCCAGTAGAGCTTCCGTAGCTGGCGAATTCTGAACTCGAGAGGACGGGTCTTTTGTTGGAAGAAGGTGGTGCGGAGCTTTTTGACCTTCTCCGCAATCTCCTCAACGGGAGTATATTGGATCTGAGGGATGTCGACGGCCATTGTGAGGGGGTCGTGTGTGCAGGTGCTCGTCCAGATCTCTAGATAGCACTGGATGGTGAGGGAGAGAGAGAGAGAGGAGGCGGGGGCCGGGTCCGAGGATATAAGAACAAGGGAGAGGGCAGGAAGCTTTGACGGACTGGGAAAAATGCGGAGGCAGAGCAGAAGTCCCTTGTCGAGTCGCGCCTTGCGGCGTCTGGTCTGACGCTCACCTGCTGCACGGAGCTACACTTAATTACAGTACTACACGACACTACTATTGCACGCTGCCTCCCTCCAGGTGGTTGAAGCAGCAAGCAACCGAGGCTCGGACCCTGGCGGAGCGCTGACTCAGCACCCCAGATCACATGTGCTCGCTGCCCGGAGACAGGGAGAACTTTTTTTCCGGCCAGCTCTTCACCAGGCCAAAAAGGAGTTCTCTCCATCTCCCCTCGCGCTCACCATTTTCAAGTCCCATTGCTGCTTTTTGTCTTCGTTTTCCTTCTCTTTGCAGAGTTATTCTCGGGTGCTCATCAAGGCCCGCACCAGCAAGTTCATCCTCCGGATGCGATCGCATAGACTGGCTTCGACGGACTACCTTTCTCCTGCCTGCAGCAGGGCCTTTTTCAAGTTTTCCGTTCCAGGAGAATTTCAGGTAAACTCGCTTGTTTGAAAAATGCGGGATTTCTCTCTGCCCACGGCTTGCCACCGTTCGTGGACATGACATGCCGACTTCTCGTGCCAGATACCCGCCTTTAACACTCCTCTGGACTCTGAGGATGTGGGTTGTCCTGTCTCTGTCAGAGCAAAAACGAACTCGGTGGTACATCATGCAGTGCTCTGCAGCCAGGAGGCTACACACCCTCGTCAACAAAAGAGAGACAGCTACTCACTGGAGAGGGAGCTGAATGGCTCTTCGGTTTCGCCAGCGACTCATTCATACGAGTTACATGCTGCTCAACTCTGGAGACGACGGCTCACGTACTCTCTAGGTCGCGCTCGTATCTCCATTATATTAAAATGAATGCAGCCAAGCCATATGTCTGATCAAGACAAAGCTCAAATGACCCAGGATTTTACAGCCAGGAAAGAGAGTACCAGATCTATTCAAATTCCCTCCAGCCAGTGGGCTTCTCCCATGACAGACACTCAGGGGCATAACTGTTTATATTTTCAAGACTGTTTTGGTTTGTGAGCGCTTTCACCTCAAGCCCAGCAGTGTTGGGTGGAGGGACATCTAACCCTCCTTGTGAATTTTGAAATGCATTCCCAAGCTGGTCTTGCAAACTTTTCAAGACAACCTCTCTCTCACTGACCACTATAAAGGAGAGTGAACCAAGCTCAGTGCTCCTCAACGCTACTACTCTCTAGCAATGCCTGGTACACAGAGCTCAGACGTTGACTGAGAGCCTCAAAAGGCAGTGCCAAGTGGCTGAGGAGTGCCTTGACTATTACCTGTCTGGAATGATGATCTGCATCTCAAGCTTCGTCACTATATTTTGAAGAATCTCTGTGAGCAGCACTACTGATCTCTAAGCTTCTCAATTGCAGCTTTTCTGACTTGCCAGTTTTACTTTCTAAATGTGCTATTAGGTTTTTTTTGAAACCTTTAACTCAGTGTTTTTTAATGTCTCAACTGCAATCTTTTGAAATCACTATTTTGTGCTGCTACTCTTTCAAGAAATCTCAAGGCAGTATTCTGTGCTTTGCGAGCAAGTGAAATATCATTCTTCTGACATTATTATCTTGATGCTCAAGCAATTGTCACTGCTCCCTGAATGGTTCTCCAAAGGTAACATGGACTGACTCAAGCACAAAGCTCATCATCTTCTTGATACTACTGTTGATCCTCAGGCTGTGCTGCAACTCTTTGAAGAATCTCTGGAGTCAGTGTTTGCTGCCTTGCAAGTGAAGTGTCATGAGAGTGACATAACTCTTTTTATTGCTGCAGGGTCACTGCTATTTAGAGTGTCTCTAATGGCCACACTGACTGAC
Source organism: Malbranchea cinnamomea (assembly GCA_900128795.2). NCBI lineage: Eukaryota > Fungi > Ascomycota > Eurotiomycetes > Onygenales > Malbrancheaceae > Malbranchea > Malbranchea cinnamomea. Next base: position 111,911 of record FQSS02000673.1, on the reverse strand, counting down.
TTTCATGTATCTTACCTGCAGCCTATTGAACTGTTTGGGTCAAGCTGTGTTGTTATGCTATTTAATCTCCAAGAGTCAGCACTGAGGCGTGTGTAGAGGTGGGTGTGTGTGTGTGTGTGTGTGTGTGGGCGCGCGCGCGCGCTATGGCTGACCATTCTCTGATGTTGCTGTCTTATCCTCAAGCTGTGCCACTCCGAGGCTTAGACTCCTGCTTGGCAGAGCTTCATGTTGTCTTCGAGCAAAGACTGCAACCATTGAGCGTTAAGAGATATTATCTCACAGCGAAGAAGCTGCCAGATCTATAACGCTCGACGAGATTGCCATTTTCTTCTGCAGTGGTCCTAGTCCTCGGAACCTGATCGTCAGGCAGCGTTTAGGATGGAGTCGGGAAATTCCATTTTGGTTGCTAGGCGTGAGCGTCTTATATATCTGCACTCGAATGAGCAGCCGCTGTGACGACTTCTCGTCTAGAATCTCTTGGAAAGGCCGTGCCTGTCGACACTTTGTTCGAACGATGCATGACAAGTCCTCGATAGGCAGGACCTAGAATATCGAGTGGCTCTTCCTCGACTGTCGCGAAGAAGCAGACAGTTTCAACCTCATCCTAATCGTCAAGTAAGCCAGCGATAAAGCGCCAGAATATGTCGCTATCGTTCTTCGTCTTTTGTGCCTCTGAAGAAACTGACCAGGTTCGATCTCCTCATTCACTCTGTCACCGAGAATCAGACATTTGAGTGGTTCCCCAGCTTTCCACCGCTGTACAAAGTTGCCCTACCGACAAATTCTTGAAACGTCGGGCGGACAAAGTGGTAATTGCCGCTCCTTCAAGAGGGGGTCTGAGGTCCGTACAAAGAGAGGGGCAGGGAAAGCATCTTGTTCAGGCAAGATCGAACTTTTTTTTTTTTTTTTTTGAAACGTGAAAAGAAAGATAATACCGCGTATAGCTCTTCTCGGAGAGAAACGTATTCATCACCAACACCAGCCATGCACGAGAGCACTCATCAAGATGATGTCCCGGAGAGACGACACCAGGAAGAGAATCGGCTGAGACCTCTTGGTCGTTCTGTTGCCAGTGGCCGTCTTTTTGACACCAGTGAGCAAGAGCTACGCAAACCCATCAACCGTCTGCTGAGATTAAAGTCTGGCGGCTCGAGAAGCTCGGCTGGCCAGCTGCAGGTGCAGATCCGCGCCGTCGAGAACCGCTGAGACAGCATATGCGAGTCTTCGAGCCAGACGGCGTTGGCCCCTTTGAGTTTTACATGTCCATGTGTCGGGCGACTTCGTGTCGAGCCCATGAATGGTAATGATGTCGACGTCGATTTTGGTCTCGTTCCGGGATCGCGGATAGCCCTGGCAAAGGCTAACTCCTCGCATGGGTCGCGCGCGTGTCCGACCTCTTGGAGCTGGGCCCGCCATGGGGGCCGAACACAACTACTATTGTTCCCCAAGTCAGGATAATTCTAGAATTCTCTGGGGAGGCTTAAAACTAAATTCACTCCTTGGTTTGCTGGCAAGTCAAAATCATCAGTGAGGATAGGAAACCCGCTGAGCAGGCAATGGTGCCTTGCACCCGGCGCCCCTGCTCTGCACCACTTTTCTTCGCGAAGCTGTGGTCACTCCCACCGGTAGCACGCAAAAAGACCCGCAGCAAAGGATGGTATTGCGTTGCCTCTCGAAAGGAACACCCTTGGCATCTGCTCTATCCTGGCCCGATGCAAAGGTTGCTCTCGCAGGAGATGAAACAGAAGGTGCGTGTAGGAAAAAGGTCATGGCTCAGCACAAGCTAGTGTGTATGCACAGGCGCTCGTGCGGGTCATAACAAGTGCCGGTGTTGGGCCAAACCATGTTACAGAGTTCCGAGAGACGGGAGAACGTCGCAGGCGTGGCAGGCCTGCAGCTCAGGGTGTGTGCGCTCGCACCAAGAGCCTTTATTCGGGCCGGCGTTCAGAGGGTGACCTTGCCATCTCTGGAACTCCTCTGTGCAGTCTGCCCTCTGAACACTGCTCTTCCATCAATAACAATCGATACAGCGGTCGGAGACACCCAATGAGCCCAGTCAAGCTTCATTTCCGTCCCGGTAGGGTCTGGAGTTTTTTATGGTCTCGCTTCTGATCAACTTGGCTTGGAATCATTCTGTCCTGGGCATGCATAAGCACTAG
>FQSS02000673.1:93638-108526 GCA_900128795.2 Malbranchea cinnamomea | reverse complement strand
GCAAAGGCTTCTCTTGGGGTTGTCCTCCAGAAAGCGCAGAGTAACAGTCACACTTGACTTGAGAAGGGCTCGATGTCAGTGTGTACCTTGAATATGGCATGTTTGGCAATAGTATGATTGGATTTATCGCTCTGTCAACAGCCGCTGTGTCGTTTCAGGCCAAGTGCTCAGGTTCACTGGACTTGATGATTTATTTTTTATTTTCTGAGTTCCAGAACACTGCTGTGAGGTCAGTTTCACGTCTGGGCCACTCACAAAGCGCACCACGAGGATCAACATGGGCAGACAATAGTCGTGTTCGGTAGGGCCACTTCTCGTGCAATCCTAACTGGAAGAGCAAGAGACAAGAGCTCCAAGGCTGTTCGTCAGACAACTCGCACTCGGTAGTAAGTATGTAGTCACCTTCTCGGCCTGCAGAAATGGAGGGATCCACGGGTCCACGGATCCCACGATAATAATCTGCAGATCTGCAAAGGGGTGAGAGGAAAAATCTGTCCGAATAACAACTGATCGCGTCACCTCGTCGCCTCTCACGGCAGCCCGACCGTTCCTCACCTGGCGTCAATCTCGCCGGATGGATTTGCGTCTTCCAGCAGTCTTTTCCGGCAATCAAAAAAAAAAGGCCCAAAGTGGAAACGCATCGACGGAAGATTCCACCCGTTGGGCAGTATCAATGATCGGCATGCTGCGTCTGCACGCCGAGAGGTCGGCTCCTGTATGTACTGTATGTACGGAGTACTACGATGATGTCTCAAGTCCAGAGCAAAGAGTGTTAGTATGTAGTGGAGAGAGTCAGTCCAGCGGATGTGTCTGTCCTCCGTCCCCAGTCGCGATGGGATCGATCTGGCGAAGAAGCCGTGTCCAACTGTTCTCCCAAATGATGGTCGCGGCGTCGACGACGAAAGCTCTCGAGGCAAGCCGCGGTTCCTTGCACGCGTCGGCGATTCGAGGCGCGTCGTCAAAACCAGCTTGGCGGAAACGCCGAACTGCCGACGTCCACCCACGACTTTTGACGACTTGTCCGTGTTGCCCGAGTGTCAAACTGTACTCCGTAGTTATGTACGACTCCAGACCAACGGTACTCCGCCTACTCCTTACTACGACGACATCCGACGACGACTGCGCAGGGCAAGCCCAGCGCGAGAGCTCAACCCAGTCCGTCGTCCACCCCGGATGAACGTATGTACAAAAGTGGACGAGCCACTGGAAGGCGGCGGTCGGAAAACACGGCACGCCCTCCCTCCCCCTCCCGCTGCTCGGTCGGCATTCACCTCCCGGGGAATACGGTCGAGACGAATGGCGTGCCCTGGAAAGTCCCGAGAAAACCCAACACCACCACCAACAAACAACAACGACAACAACCCCTCCCTCGTTCTGCTGGTCATCTCTTGATCCCATCTGGTCTGGCGCGATGGTTGGGTCGGTTTACGACATCTTGTCCTGCTGCAGCGACTCTCTTTCCCAGTCGTCTGCTCGGTTTGGGCGAGAACAGTTGCCAATCTGACAAGAAAAACTAAAAAAAAACTACAAAATATCAGAAATAAAATATAGTGTAAAAAAATGAAAATAAAAATAAAAAACAAAAACAAAACCGCCCAGACGATAATCCATGAGCTAGCTCATGGACGCAGAAACACCTAGGCTCCAACTGGACCATTCCCTCTTCTCTGCTGGGTGATGGCATCTCCCTTCTCTGAGGGCATCTTCTGTTCCTTTTGATGGTCGTCCTCCAAAGTTGCCGAGCTACCTGGAACCCTTGTGTGTCGCTGCTTCGGGTACGAAGATGGAGCCGTCCCACTCATCCTGCAAGGCTTGGTCCCCTGGCGCGCCCTTGCTGGAGCCTTGGTGGAGTCCTTCACCCCAGGTCTTGATATGACTTCCCTTTCTCTCTTCTTTTTCTTTTCTCTCTCTCTCTCATCCCTGATTATTTTTGTTGTTGTTGTTGTTCCCGCCGTCGATCTCCCACTTTCATCTCACCTGAACCCACCGAGTCACCCGACATCTCGGGGCCGTTCCTCTGCTTGCTCGCTGGTTAACCAGTTCCATCAGCTGTGCTTACACCGCTATGTTGCGGGCGAGTGGGACTCGAGAGCAGAACATTTCAGGCCATTATTCGTCCGGGATAGATTGCATGCACGCTTTTTTCTTTTCTCTCCTGATGAGAAAGAAAGCGCAGAAATATTAAGAACCGAGCTGTGTCTTTTTTGGGTTATCTGTGGCTTCCGCCGTGCGATGCTCCGGGGCTTTCCTCGAGGGATCCCCCCACGTACATTTCTTTAACTTTTTCTAAATTATTTTTTTGTGTTATCAGTCTAATCGAAAAAGATTCTCACAACCTTCTGAGGGGCCTCCCTCTCTCTCTCCCCGCCAAATTGTTTTCTAGTCTTTTTCCATTCCCGCGGTGCGTCTTGGCAGGAGATCAACCGGAGATCCATCGTCATCCCAATGGCGGGCCCGTTGCAGGAAACCCAAGGGGCGCAACCGCCACAGGATGTGTCGCCCGTGTCGACACGCCAGGAAGAAGAGGTCACCATCGTGCAAGAGAAGGGCGACGGACTTGACGATGCGGGAGACGGTCACTCAACCCTTACCGGGTCGGACACGACCCAGTCGGGAGACGGGGAGCAGAATCCCGGGACGCTCTCGCACACCATCTCAATCACTCCGCCGCCGGTGAAGGTCCCGCGATCCAAACGGCGAGGCCTCTTCGCCGGCTGGACCCTGGTGGCAGAGGTGGAGGTCCCGAGACATTATCCCCGAAACACCAAATGGTTTATCACCTTTGTCATCTCCATCGCGGGCGCCGCTGCGCCCATGGGAAGTGCCATCTTCTTCCGTACGTTCCCGCCTTTTTGCTCCCGTCTGTGGCGGAGACGGGAGGTTCCCTGCTGACAGGTGCTAACGTTGGTGTGTCGATGTGCAGCGGCCCTGAGTCAGGTCTCGGAATCCCTTCACGCCACCGACACCATCACCAACCTGTCCGTTGCGCTGTACATGCTCAGCATGTCCATCTTCCCCCTCTGGTGGTCATCGTTCAGTGAAAGGTTAGGCCGTCGCACGATATATCTGGTGTCCTTTACCATGTTCACCCTGTTCGCCATCCTGTCCGCCGTTGCCCGGTCGATCGACATGCTCATCGTCATGCGGATGCTCAGCGGTGGAGCGGCCGCGTCCGTCCAGGCCGTCGGCGCCGGGACGATTGCCGATATATGGGAGGTCAAGGAGCGCGGCCGTGCGATGGGCATCTTCTACCTGGGTCCCCTGTGCGGGCCTCTCTTTGCCCCCATTGTCGGTGGCGCGCTTGCGAACAGATGGAGCTGGAGAAGCACGCAGTGGTTTCTGGCCATCTACGGCGGCGTCATGGTGGCCTTTTTACTGTTCGGGCTGCCGGAGACGCTGGAGCGACGCAAATCGCTGCCGGCCTTGCCAGAGGAATCCGAGCCGCCGCCGCCGCGCGTAGAGCGCACGTTGAGCCGGGTGTCGTCGCGCCAGGTGGTGGCACAGACGAGCCGGGCGTTGCGCGTTCTCAAGCTGACCGTTGTCGACCCCCTGAAGATCCTCCTCTATCTGCGGTTTCCGGCCGTCTTCCTGACCGTGGCCTACGCCAGCATCACCTTTGGATCGCTCTACGTGCTGAACGTCAGCATCCAGGATGCGTTTGGGAAAGCGCCCTACAACTTCTCCATCCTGATTCTCGGCTTGCTGTATATCCCCAACTCGCTGGGATATATCTTGTCGAGTATCGTCGGCGGCCGATGGATGGATGCCATCATGCAACGCGAAGCGAAGAAGGCTAACCGTGTGGATGAACGGGGGCGTCTGATCTTCATCCCCGAAGACCGGATGAAGGAAAACGCCTGGTTTGGCGCCCTGGTCTACCCAGCGGCTTTGATCTGGTACGGTTGGACGGTCCAAAAGGGGGTACACTGGATCGTTCCGGTACGTAAATAATCACCCTTTTTTTTTTTTTTCCCTCAATCCCAGTTTCATCCAAAAAATCCACGGAAGAAACCACTTGCTAAATCGAACGACGATTTTCCACAGATGATTGCAAACTTCTTCTTTGGCCTGGGATCCATGATCATCTTCAGCGTTGCAACCACCATGCTGACCGAATTCATGCCCAAGCGCTCGTCTTCGGGCGTGGCCGTCAACAACTTCATGCGGAACATCTTCTCGTGCGTCGGCGGTGTGGTGGCGGCGCCGGTCATCCACGCCATCGGCAACGGGTGGATGTTTACCATCCTGGGCCTGACGGCGCTGGCGGGCTCGTCGGTGATCTGGGCCATGGGCCACTTTGGTCCGCGCTGGCGAGAGTCGATGGATCGGAGAATGAAGTAGCCACGCTGACCTGACCCTACGAGACTCGCGCTGTCCCCCATGATACTATAATAGATCCATATGATGCGTTAATGTTTACTGTCTTGTCTTGACGTGCCCATGTGTGAGTTTTCTATGAAGCTTGCTGCCTGATATCCCACCCCGTTTCGCAGTACATAGTTTTGATACACATGTTGTTCATCCTTTTTGTTTGTTCTCTGGTTTCCAGATTATTGATTCATGGGATGGATAGATTGATTGGACGTTTTACCCAAAAAGCTACTGCGTATCTTTGTCTAGGTTAATGTTTCTGTGACAGTGTACTTGTCTGGTTCGGTAGGTGCTCTGGTTTAGCAAGAATACTAAATTACTTACTTTTGGGAGCTTCAACGACTCACATAATACCACGGCTTCATGTACTACTTATAGAAACGGCCTTTTCCCCCCTCGCCTCTGTCCACTTGGGCACCGGCCCCGTCTGCTTTCGTTGCTTACGCGGACCTTTACCTGCGTTGCGTGCGGTACGTCCGGATTCTCTCTCTCTCTCTCTCTGTGTCACCACCTAGCATGTAAACTGCAGCGCCCCTGCAATTCCGAAAAGTAAAAGTCATCCAGTTGTTGAGCTGGTGACCGGAAAGGAAAGTGATAGGCCCGACTGTTCCGGCCACCCTCTGCTCCCTGGCGAAGATTCCGCGGGACAACGCAGGGCAAGCAAAGCAAAGTAGGGCAAGGGCAGTACTATGTAGGTAACTACCAGTGGAGACGGCGAGAGACTCCCTGACAGCGCCAGAGCCCAAGGAGCACCGTTGTGTGTGCCTGACTTGGCCCAAAGCAGGTAGAAACGAGAGTCTCTGCCCGCTCGCCTGGTCCCCAGCGGGAGCAGCAGCAGTCATCTCATCGTTCGTGGGAGCTGGGCGGAGGATGACGAAGCGGTGGAGGCTGGTTCGAGGCCCGACGTTCAGAGTCGTCATGTCATGGGCATGGTGAGAGTCAGTCAGGTTCTCAAGGTCCTCGTCCGTCCGTCGCCTGCCAACAAGAAAATCTCAGTCGCGGCACCGGGTTCCCTTCTGCTGCCTCTTCTATTCTTGTTCTCCTCCTGAGAGAAGTTGTGTCTGCTGCCAAAAGACTGAGGCATCCAATGATGATGGTGAGCGACTCCGACTGGCCAACCAGGGTCTGCCATCCCTGCTGACTCATCCCGGGTCGGCCCGCTTGGATCCCTTCGCAACTCCCTCTCACCTTTCGCTCCCCTCTCCGCCATCGTCGTCGTCCTGCCGCGCACTTCACCCGCTCTGGCTATCACCGTATCAGAGACACTTGTTTGACCGGTCCGTGCTCTGCTGAGAGTAATACATGATGATGCTCAAGTCTTTTGCTTTGCACCTTCTGAGAGCGTGCGACATTGCACATCTGATGGGCAGGTCGAGCCCCGCGAGAACTGAGACGTGTGTTGGAGGGGTCTTCCCAGCCTCCTTTTTCAACCTTTTGCAGGCCCACCATCTCATCATCGACTGCTTCAGAAGCTGTGCATTTAGAGGTCCGTCTGTCTCTAAAAGCGGCCTTTGCTGCGAAAGACACTCTTACGAATCGCCATGCTCCACCGGCCCAGTGGACGTGACGATGCAGGCACTCCGCCCTACTTTCCCCGGAGCCAATTGCGGCCTCCGTTGGGCATGAAAAATCCTCGTCCCGAGCACCAGGACACCGCAGATACAACAGAATGGCTCCGTCTTGCTCCCCTGTGGCGGGTTGCGTTGCTACCGCGACGCAATATTTCTTTTTTTATTTTTTGCTTTCTCTCATATCGCCTTGCTTCCCTCATTCTCGTGTGTTCCTAACTAACCCGAATGAGAAATTCTTCGTTGAGTGATCTTCTTTCTATTCGTTGCTGCTGTGCTCACCGGAAATATGTGTTTCACAGGGGGACGGACTGTCCTGGCCCTCGATCTCGATCGCCGATTGCCGCTCAGACGGAATTCATACCCCTTTCTGAGTCCTGCAGCTGTCTTCTCCGCCTGCGTCCTCAAGGTTGATCCTACTGGTCGAGTATTGCTTTGAGAGGAGATCCATGGGATCCCTAGTGAAGACGTGGTCCAATCGCACCGAGTATCTGCCATAAACTGGTCAATAAGCTCGCCAGAAGCTCCCGCTTGCGCGTCTGTTGCTTTTTTAGACGACCTCGTTGTCCGCAGCAACAGGACACAGTGGAGAACGATGGTGGGTTGCGGTCTTCCTATTCGGGATTCAGCACGATACCCCTCGTCGCATCACTCGAGCGGAGGGCGCTGCGTTGGCCCCAATCTTTCACCTCTCATATTATGACATCGCTTTGTGTCAACTTTTCTGGAGACACATCTTTCCACTTGGCCCCGACTCTCGCCACTCGTTATAAACACAACGAATACCCCTAAATAACCCCTCTGTATACCTCTTTGTGTACAACCTCTCACTTGTCCCTTCCGCCCACTCACGTCACCCCCCCTCGAACATGGCAAAGAAGAAGAATAAGAAGAACAAGAACAACGGGCCACCCAGCTCCAATCCGAAGCCTCCCACTAACGTAGACCCAGAGCCAACTCATCCCCCTTCTGACGAAGGGGTTACTACAGCCCCTAAAGATGTCGAGATCCGGGTTCCAGTATGCACAGCTTCCTCCATTCAAGTACCAAACATTCGATCGAAATACCCTTACTTTTTCAGATGTCCCACTCATCTCTGTCTTTGGGAAACCTCCGGGTGATGCATCTGATGAAGCCAACGCTGACCTTCAATCGAATAAGGATGAGCCATCTCCACCATCAGAAGATGTAACCGCTTCTCCGGATCCTGCCAATCCTCCAGATGACACTTCACCCCCGGCCGATGCTCCTGGTTCGTAGGCAATGCTCCTTGTGTGAACATGCCAATATCGTATTTCAAAGATACCAATACTGATGCTGCTTTAATATCGTACATACAGACCTCCCAGATACCAATGATGCATCACCAACCAACGTGCCTGAGGAGGCACCTTCTGATCCTGATCCTACACCAGAGAACAGTCCACAAGTCGAGGCTGGCGAGCCTGAGGAGAGACCCCCCGAGAATAATCCTGCCGAGGGAACCGACGAACCTGCCGCTGAAACTTCGGAAGAACCGCCCGCATCGACGACCCAAGTAGAAAACGGAGACTCCCCAGCGAACCAGACCGAGGAGGAAAGCCCCACACCGGCCGACAACGCGCCAGACCCTGGGAACGAGTCGTCTGAGCCTCCCACGGACAGCCAGGATGCGCCAAAGGATGGTAAGACTGCAAATGACACTATCATCCTTCCTGATACCACGACCTACCCCGAGTCCCCAGTCTCAGACGATGTTGAATTTCCGGACGTTGACCCCGAATTAGGAGTTGATGAAGTCGAGGCCGAAAAGGAAGCTGAAGCGGCAGCAGCAAATGAAATCGACGAGGATGAACAGGCGGTATACGATATCATTGGTGATGAACCGGACGACTTTGTCGCGGAGACGGACCACACAGAGACCACATTGAATGGCGACCAACCAGCTGCAGAAGATCCGGCACCTGGAGACTCCCCGGCCGAAGACCCCGTTTCCGACGAGCAACCAAACGATGTTCCTGGAGCCGGTGAGGACGCGACCCCGGCTTCAGAAGAGGAATCAACGCAAGATGATACACCAGGGGAGTCTAACAGCAAACTGGAAATGACAGAGCCGGTACCCGAAGAACAGCCAGATGAAGCCACTGCCGCGGGAGATTCCACTGAATCCAAAGAGCTCGAACTCAGTACAGAAGACGATGGTAAGGAGGAGACTCCTGTCGCCGACCAATCTGCAGTCGAAGAACCCCCAAATGAAAAACCCACCGCCAAAGAATGTGAACCCGAACAGCAAGAAGACGCCGATCCAGCTGATGAACCCCAAATAGAGAGCACAGGAGAGGAGCCTGCGAGCGAAGAGCCCGCGGAAAAAACAATAGAAGACAGCAACGAGCTATCAGGATGTGCCGAGGAAACGCCAACTGATAACGCAGGGCCAGAACCTGAGACGCCGGAAGAACCCGCTCCCCCAGCTGAAGAGACACCGAAGGAACCGGAGTTAGAATCAACGCCCGCCGAAGACCGCGCTCATGCGGACCCTGAGCCAGCATCAGAGCCTGACCCAGAACCACCGGCTCAAGAAGAGCCTGCAAGGGAGATAGTCGCTGAAGAAACTCTCGCGCAAGACCCGCTAACCGAGGATTTACCTGCTGAGGAAAAACCGGTTGAAGAAGCCCCGGCGGAGGTATCAGCGACGGACGCTGCTGCTGATGAGACCACGGATAGAGGTCTTCCCGAGGCGAATTCTTCTGAGGATGCTATCCTAGATGAGGCAGCAGTCGCAGCTGCAGCCGCCGCTGGCGCTGCTGCAGTAGGTGCGACTGTTGCAGAGGAAAGGAGACGGAGGCGGAGACACCGATCTGAGAGAGAACACAGAAGGCGTGATTCAATCGGATCTATGGAAGACCAACCCGGTCTACGTCGTCGTAGAAGCGAGTACAGGCGCGACGTCATCGAAGAGTCAAAGCATAGATCTCACAGACACAGGCATCACGACTCGGATGAATTCGAAAGAAGGCGAAGGAGGAGGCACAGGAGGGATTCGGACACAGAACCGTCAAAGTCGTCTCGAGAGCATACGCGAAGTCGTGGCGACTCGTCCTCGTCACAAAGCAGGCACGGCTCGACACACGGCGGCCTGTCCTCTTTAGCGTCCAAACCCATGCAACTTCTCCGGCAGATGACAGAGGGCGAGTCGAATACCCCGGCGCCGCTCATCAGGGTCAACTCACGCTCGAGTTCATCACGACCGTCAGATTCGTCGTCTAGTCGGTCCAACTCGCACCATCGGCATCGGCATCACCACCACCACCGTCACCGAGAGCGGGACGAGTTTGAGAGACCGCGTAGAGAGCCTCCCGAGGAGACTTACCGACATCGAAGACGACACCGGAGCGAGCGTGAACACGACGAATATCTCGAACGCGAGCGAAGATACAGCCACAGCATGGCCAAGGACCGTGATCGTGAACGACCCCGTCGTCAGTCACGGTCATATGCCGACTACGACGAGGACCGGCCCACTGGTTTGCGGCTTCGAGATAGGATTTTGAACAACATCAAGGCAGTCATCGCTGCTGCCTGATTCATCTACGCTCAGTCGTTTTTGTTCTACCTTGTATGTTCCATGCATTAGTACTCTTTTCATTCTTCGACCGCATATCGCATTTCTCGATTGGTGTACATATTTTGCGTGTATGGCGGTAAATATGTGTTGTTTTGACGAGTCTATTGAAGAATCAAGTCATTTACCTCTTCCTCGCCTCGCTTCGCCGACTGTCAATATAAGTAGCAACCAACCATCTCATCTAACAGGTTGCCTACTCCGTACTCCACGTGACCCATAATCCCTTGTCATTAAGTCGTTGAAGCTCGACTCTGTGTGTTGAGATCAACCAACTCCTTTTCTTTCTTAATAGATTATGAGCCTCTTTTGCTCTTAACCTATCAGTGTATCATGTTTTTATTTTTGCTTGAGAGTTACACAATCAAGTACTTGTCTTCTATTTAAAACATATCTGATTTGATGATTTCAATGGACAGTTTGTAAGAAAGGTAGGTCAAGAAGCTCAATCTATGACTGAAGAAAATGGAGTCGCGTTTGAGCTTATGTTGAGATGATGTAGCTCTTAAACTGAGAATATTAAGAGCAAGTAGAGCAGCTTGATCTCAAGCATATTAACTAAAATTGTTGATTCTAACTGAAAGTAAGCTGAATCTTCTGGCTGATACCCTTGATGCAGAAACATATTGGAGTTTGAATGAATCTGATGGAAAATGCAATTGATCAACATCTTCAAAGAAAACTTTTTAGCAATATTTGACCATCTCTGTCGGACCAGAATTATCTTTTTAAATGAGATCAAGCTTTTAGTTTTAGGTCTGCAGACATGATGCATTCAAAAATGAAATGTTCATCACTCTCTCTCTCCTTTTTGTTTCTTGGGAGGAAAAAAAAATTTGACATCTTCTTTACTGTGGAGATGCTGAAAAACATGTATTATCATCCCACCAGTTATTTTTATCCTAGTGTGGTGCACCTCCACATGAAAGGGAACAGCCTTGACAGCTTCTTGAATCTCTTCAGACTCCCAGAGGATGTTCACCATGCGATCCCTGCTTGTGCTTCTGAACGCCTCGCACGCGGTTTGGAGTCTGACTAGCTGACCTCGCAATGCATTGTGCGTCTCATGCTGCTGCAAGATACTAGGACACTAGCACTTGCATCTTCAGGTGTCTGGCTTGTCTGTTTCTGCAACTGATCCCTCATCTCCTTCAACTCCGCCTCGGCCCCCGCGAGACAGCCTGCTGTGATCCTCTGCTGACGCTCAAACTGCTCAGCGCGTTCTCTCTCGCGAACGCACGTCTGCGCGTGTGCGAGGATGTAGAGCCAGTTCTCCCGGGTGAGCCGCGTCAAGCGGATCTCCGACTCATTCTGCGCGACGGCGCTGCTGCAAGCAGCTTGGCAAGTGGGCTGAGGTGTTGGATCCTCACATCCTTGAAGGTCCAGCAGCTGTGGGTGGGGCAGGTTTTCTTGGTCGAAGTCAGCACCGCGTGGGGATTGGACTCAGAGATGAGTCGGGCGGAGCGTTTCTCTTTTTCTGGCCAGTTGACAGTCTGAACATCGCTGGAAGAGCGGGCTCGCTTCACCCCGTTGCCCATTGTGTTTACCGTGCCCGCGTTGCTCTGCGATTTTTCGGTCAATCAGTAGTACATGCTACTGACAACGTTGAAGCAGGAGAGGATGGACGGACAGTGAGATCTGTACCTACATCTTGAAGCTTGTCTGGTCGCGATGCCTTCTTGGAAAATACGTGCCTCTCGTCGTCGGCAGAGTTGCTGTCATCGGTAATTATCCGAATAATCAGATTCCAAGATAGAATTCTCTGTTTCGGCATGAAATCCAGTTGCCGCGTCCTCCGGTTCCCTCATGAACGCCCAGGAGGGTTAGGAGTGAGCGAGGACTAAGCAGCGCCAACTTTCAGGGGCTTCAATTCCACTGCGGGTAGTAGGCCTAGCCGCTTGTGGAGCGGTGTAGGGAGTCGCTCAGGAGTGACATTTCGACTCACGGGTCTCAGTTTGTCCCTCATTTCCTTTCAGATGGATTTGTCTTTCGTCAGCATCCATTTTTTTTATAGCCAAAAACTTGGAGCACGTGTGTGTTTTCTCACATAGTATATCCTGCGTACTGACCATATTCCAACGGCTGGGTAGTACTTCTGGAGAGAGAGATAGAACGCAATCAGTACATACTACCGCTACCTGAGAGGCGTACGAGACAGAGCCAGAGATGACAGCCGGAGCGTTACCTCTGTGAATGCAGTCCAAGGAAGATGGAAATTTGTGTCCTCCCGGAGATTCCACAGCTTGAGCTATTGCTCTTCAGTCCACGCCGCGTTGTCTGGTCCTGCGTCACGGACGCGTCTTGAGTTGACTTGGAGGTTTCAGATGAATGGGAACTAGAACGCATCTCACTCAAACTTAAAGGAGGCTGCATGGTGCTGGGAGGAGCCGGAGGAATTGGAGGAGAGGGGTGGGGAGAGGCAGAAGGAGTAGGGGGTTGGGCGTTGAGAAACGAGACGATCGGGCCAGGGACACGGGATCGAGAGAGTGGGAGGAATGTCGTCGTATCCAACGAAACTCGTTCCTGGGCTTCGAGGAGTCGCAACTCTCAGCCTAAGAGATTACGAGTTCGTACAAGTGCGCTCTTTTTTTTTTTTGGTTGGGGGAAGAGAGACATGATCCTCGTAGTGGCAATATGCCAACCAAAAGGCCGAGGCCTGGCTGCTGCGCATTGACATCCGTAAATTAATATCTTTGCATACATACAAGTTGGTAAAGTACATGCAGAGTGTTCGCATGATCTGTGTGCACTGTCAAAGCGCTGCTTGTGGGTTCTCCTGACTCCACCCCAAACCAGAGCCAACGGAGGGCCGAGTCGGTTGATCAACCAACCCGGGTTCGGGCCGACACTGGGCGGCCATGAGCGGCATGCCAAGCCGAGCCGACCGGCCCGACACAGTGGAAGACGTCAGATCCCAAATGATGCGATGTTGTGTCTGGTTGGGGAAGGGAAAAAAAAATTAACAGTGCTTTGGCTTATTTCTCTCACAGCCACACTTACAGTTACGACACTCCAGAATCAGAAGGACTAAGAGGAAGGGAAAATAGGAAATGAGGATTGACGGTATGCGTTAGTTACTAGTGTTATTTTCTATGTACATATGGAATGTTCTTTTGAAGGTCTCAGGGGTGTAAGGGGATGGAGACGGCTGTGCTGCACCATTTGGCTTAGTGACGGCATGCGTCCTAACATCTGGGGACTGATAGCCATCTACTGGCTGGTTTAGACCCAGTGTTCAGCCTGTGACAGCTTCAGCACAAGGATACTGTGGTAAAGGAATAGGAGAGAATTACCAATCAACGAGTGATCTTCTGTCATTTAACTCTGGTTCAATCTCTTTTTTAAAAAGGCTCTCGAAGCGAGGCATAAAATTTAGCCAGAGCCTCACACAGAGCTGGTCGACGTGAGGGATACTTGCTAGTATTCTCGTCAGACGACGAACCTCCTGGTATCTCACCTTCCACATCAAGGTATCAAGACAGCATGACTCGTTGAGATGAGCCAATTTCACAGAACTCCAGTTCCCACGCCAGTGCGGTTGCCTGAAACGATGAGTGAATCTGCGCTTCTTTTCTTTTTCAACGGCCCCTTCGATGCGGCTGATGCCAGTCCAGAAATCTCAGGAGGTGGATATAACTAGCGGTGATCAGCTCAGCGTTGCCCGTAATTTTCTCAAAGTTATACATTTTTCATATGACCAATTGGAGCTCTGGATGAACGGGCTCCACGTCGTGCTCTCTGGCGAGAGCGTCGACTCGCATCTGTTGTGGAGGAAGGTGGTCGAAAGGACACCAAGCTGGAAAAGTTTTCCTCGCAGGGGATTGATTGAGATCACAAGCGTGATTGAGAGGTCACAAAAATAGTTGTCTTGATAGGAGTCAAAGCAGCACGAGTACGAGACGAGTACCTGGGGTGTTCCTCGTTGTTATCGGTACCGTTCGATCATTCAGTTCTGTCAGATGGTACAACTTACCGTAAGTTTCTCTGTCTAAGAGCAGAAGTTTGCATGTCGTCCATAATTAACTGCTATGCGAGCGCCGTCATCCTGGCCCGCCCTCTTTGCGTGTTTCTCTCTTTTTGATAAGCATGGGCCCTGCCGGCCTGCCAATGGAGTATAAAACAACTGCTGTCTCTGGTCCTTTTCGCGCAGACATGTTCATGAATAGGAAAAAAGACCAAAACTGGACAGCCCTGGCCGATCATTTTGCACGAGCGAGAGACGAGACGGGTTGTCAGAAAGTGGGTGGTGCAAGGTATGTCCCGAGTACTCCCGCAACAGCATAGTGGTGCTTCGGCCACGCAGCCAAATCCGGCGACGAATGCGGACAGAGAAGGCCAACCAGTCATTCCGGCTGGTGGTGCACAAGCTCCCCCGACCAAGGGGGCACGGAGTCCCAAGGTAATGAAGCATACTTCACAAAACCTTTTCAGCTGCGGTGTATGCCGATTGAAGTGATGACCCAGCATGCATCAACTCGAAGCGACAGCGATGAGATTGTGTTTATGAAAGAGCGCCCCGTCGCATCACCGTGCACACGGGAACCAAAAGAGCGTCCATTGAAACATTAGACAATGGAACCGGGCGGAAGATTGTTGTCTGTAAGTCAGCACAGCCCAGTTGTACCGGAGACGGCCGATTGCCACCTCGCCATCCACGGCGGAGCCTAAGGAAGTCAGATCAGAACCCCGGACAGTCCATTCCGGAGCCTGCGTCGCGCGATGGTCCTCGTGGGCTGAACGCCCCTGACCAGATTCCCTCGACGACAATCATCACAGCACCGCCTGTCCACGTGCCTGGTGAACAAGCACCTGGGGAAGACAGGAGCAGTGGCGCCCTCCCGCGGGAAGCGCTGGGCCCATGAATGCACCGCACGCCCCGACTCCTGTTGGAACCGGGACTGGGGAACCTGCCATGTCTAGACCAGCAGCCGGCTCGGGAGCGATGACAGTCGGTTTGGCAGTATACCCGCCTCTAACAGCGGGACATCGAACCGGGGTCCACGGCCACCCCAGCCTGTGCCGCTGGCGTGCATTCCCCAAACATAGTTTGGGGGGGGGAAGAGGATGAGGGTAGCTTGATCGCAGCCCAACAGCCAAAAAGTCAGTGTTCACTGGCATAATATTTGCAAGAGTAATAGATATGTAGGTAGATCAAGAACTCTAATCAATTAATAGATTGGGATTTTGAGTGAAGGGTTGAGAGGTGAAAAGAAATAGTACGACATGTAGTGGGATGTGGGACGTACTACGAGAGGAGAAAGATCTAGTGACAGTTTAACAGGGATTGAAAAAGAGATCTAAAAAATCCCTAGAATACTTCAAGAAAGATAGTGAGAGAGAGATTCAGA